>CAUZLF010000109.1:25017-200756 GCA_963580285.1 Lucinisca nassula | reverse complement strand
GGTCCACTAGATGAAGTTTCATACCAAATATCAAAGACCTGGGCCTTGTGGTTTCAGAGAAGAAGATTTTTAAAGATTTTCCCTATATAAGCCGATGTAAAACCAAAGGGCCCCGTGGCGGGGGCATTTTTTGTCCCAGCACTATAATTTGAACAATCTTGGTAGGGGTCCACTAGATGAAGTTTCATACCAAATATCAAAGACCTGGGCCTTGTGGTTTCAGAGAAGAAGATTTTTAAAGATTTTCCCTATATAAGCCGATGTAAAACCAAAGGGCCCCGTGGCGGGGGCATTTTTTGTCCCAGCACTATAATTTGAACAATCTTGGTAGGGATCCACTAGATGAAGCTTCATACCAAATATCAAAGTCCTGGGCCTTGTGGTTTCAGAGAAGAAGATTTTTAAAGATTTTCCCGATATAAGCCTATGTAAAACCAAAGGGCCCCTGGCGGGGGCATTTTTGGCCCCAGCACTATGATTTGAACAATCTTGGTAGGGGTCCACTAGATGAAGCTTCATACCAAATATCAAAGACCTGGGCCTTGTGGTTTCAGAGAAGAAGATTTTTAAAGATTTTCCCTATATAAGCCTATGTAAAACCAAAGGGCCCCGTGGCGGGGGCATTTTTTGTCCCAGCACTAAAATTTGAACAATCTTGGTAGGGGTCCACTAGATGAAGCTTCATATCAAATATCAAAGTCCTGGGCCTTGTGGTTTCAGAGAAGAAGATTTTTAAAGATTTTCCCTATATAAGCCTATGTAAAACCAAAGGGCCCCGGGGCGGGGGCATTTTTGGCCCCAGCACTATAATTTGAACAATCTTGGTAGGGGTCCACTAGATGAAGCTTCATACCAAATATCAAAGACCTGGGCCTTGTGGTTTCAGAGAAGAAGATTTTTAAAGATTTTCCCTATATAAGCCCATGTAAAACCAAAGGGCCCCGGGGCGGGGGCATTTTTGGCCCCCAGCACTATAATTTGAACAATCTTGGTAGGGGTCCACTAGATGAAGCTTCATACCAAATATCAAAGACCTGGGCCTTGTGGTTTCAGAGAAGAAGATTTTTAAAGATTTTCCCTATATAAGCCTATGTAAAACCAAAGGGCCCCGGGGCAGGGGGCATTTTTGGCCCCAGCACTATGATTTGAACAATCTTGGTAGGGGTCCACTAGATGAAGCTTCATACCAAATATCAAAGACCTGGGCCTTGTGGTTTCAGAGAAGAAGATTTTTAAAGATTTTCCCTATATAAGCCTATGTAAAACCAAAGGGCCCCGTGGCGGGGGTATTTTTTGTCCCAGCACTAAAATTTGAACAATCTTGGTAGGGGTCCACTAGATGAAGCTTCATACCAAATATCAAAGTCCTGGGCCTTGTGGTTTCAGAGAAGAAGATTTTTAAAGATTTTCCCAATATAAGCCTATGTAAAACCAAAGGGCCCCGGGGCGGGGGCATTTTTGGCCCCAGCACTATAATTTGAACAATCTTGGTAGGGGTCCACTAGATGAAGCTTCATACAAAATATCAAAGACCTGGGCCTTGTGGTTTCAGAGAAGCCGATTTTTAAAGATTTTCCCTATATAAGCCCATGTAAAACCAAAGGGCCCCGGGGCGGGGGCATTTTTGGCCCCAGCACTATAATTTGTACAATCTTGGTAGGGGTCCACTAGATGAAGCTTCATACCAAATATCAAAGACCTGGGCCTTGTGGTTTCAGAGAAGAAGATTTTTTAAGTTTTTTGTGAAAAAAATCTATTTTTGGCTCCTGTGACCTAGATGTGCAACGGACCGGAACCATTAAAGATTTTCCCTATATAAGCCTATGTGAAACCAAAGGGCCCCGGGGCGGGGGCATTTTTGGCCCCAGCACTATGATTTGAACAATCTTGGTAGGGGTCCACTAGATGAAGCTTCATACCAAATATCAAAGACCTGGGCCTTGTGGTTTCAGAGAAGAAGATTTTTAAAGATTTTCCCTATATAAGCCTATGTAAAACCAAAGGGCCCCGTGGCGGGGGTATTTTTTGTCCCAGCACTATAATTTGAACAATCTTGGTAGGGGTCCACTAGATGAAGCTTCATACCAAATATCAAAGTCCTGGGCCTTGTGGTTTCAGAGAAGAAGATTTTTAAAGATTTTCCCTATATAAGCCTATGTAAAACCAAAGGGCTCCGGGCGGGGGCATTTTTGGCCCCAGCACTATAATTTGAACAATCTTGGTAGGGGTCCACTAGATGAAGCTTCATACCAAATATCAAAGACCTGGGCCTTGTGGTTTCAGAGAAGAAGATTTTTAAAGATTTTCCCTATATAAGCCCATATAAAACCAAAGGCCCCGGGGCGGGGGCATTTTTGGCCCCAGCACTATAATTTGAACAATCTTGGTAGGGGTCCACTAGATAAAGCTTGACCTAGATGTGCAACGGACCGGAACCATTTGAACAACTTTGAAAGGGGACCACCTAAGGAACATTCCTGTGAAGTTTGGTCAAAATCCGATCAGTGGTTTAGGAGGAGATGTCGTTTAAAGAAATTGTTTACGGACGGACGGACGGACGCACGGACGCACGCACGCACGACGGACAAAAAGTGATCCCAAAAGCTCACCTTGTCACTACGTGACGGTGAGCTAAAAAAAGGAATGAAAAACAAAAAATGAGAAAAAAAACGAAAAACAAAACAAGAGGGCCATGATGGCCCTGGATCGCTCACCTGATCCATAGAGTAACAAGTGGGACCCGGGGAGGGCCATTATTAACCCCAGGGCTATAATGTGCATAATGTTCAGAGACGTCTAAAAAGGTTAAGCTTCATACCAAATATCAACAAAGGCTATAATTTGAACAATCTTGGCAAAGGTCCACTAGATATGCTACATACCAAATATCAAAGACCTGGACCTAACAGTTTCAGAGAAGAAGATTTTTATTAAAGATATTCCCTACATAAGCCTATGAAAAACCAAATGGCTCTGGGGTGGGGGCATTTTTGGCCTCAGGGCTATAATTTTAACCATCTTGATAGAGGTCCACTAGAGGAAGCTTCACACCAAATTTCAAAGACCATGGCCTTGCTGTTTCAGAAGAAGATTTTTAAGGAATATCTCTATATAAGTCTATGTAAAACCAAAGGGCCCCAGGTCGGGGGCAGTTTTGGCCCTAGCACTATAATTTGAACAATCTTGGTAGGGGTCCACTAGATGAAGCTTCATACCAAATAGCAAAGACATGGCCCTTGGGGTTTCCGAGAAGAAGATTTTTAAAGATTTTCCCCATATAAGCCCATGTAAAACCATAGGGCCCCAGGGCGGTGGCATTTTTAGCCCAAGCACTATAATTTGAACAATCTTGGTAGGAGTCCACTAGATGAAGCTTCATACCAAATAGCAAAGACCTGGACCTTGCGGTTTCAGAGAAGAAGATTTTTAAAGATGTTCCCTATATAAGCCCATTTAAAACCAAAGGGCCCCTGAGGTGGGGGGGGGGGGTGGGGGGGGGGGGGGGGGGGGGGGGGGAGGAAGAAGGACCATGGCCTTGTGGGATGAAGCTTCATACCAAATATCAAAGACATGGGCCTTACGGTTTCAGAGAAGAAAATTTTTAAAGATTTTCCCTATATAAGCCCATGTAAAACCAAAGGGCCCCAGAGCGGGGGCATATTTGACCCCAGCACTATAATTTGAACAATCTTGGTAGGGGTCCCCTGGATGAAGCTCCATACCAAATATCAAAGACCTAGACCTTACAGTTTCAGAGAAGAAGATTTTTAAAGCTCTTCCCTATATAAGCCCATGTAAAACCAAAGGGCCCTGTGGCGGGGGCATTTTTTGTCCCAGCACTATAATTTGAACAATCTTGGTAGGGGTCCACTAGATGAAGTTTCATACCAAATATCAAAGACCTGGTTCTTGCGGTTTCAGAGGAGAAGATTTTTAAAGATTTTCCCTATATAAGCCCATGTAAAACCAAAGGGCCCCGGAGGGGGGGCATTTTTGGCCCCAGCACTATAATTTGAACAATCTTGGTAGGGGTCCACTAGATGAAGCTTCATACCAAATATCAAAGACCTGGGCCTTACGGTTTCAGTGAAGAAGATTTTTAAAGATCTTCCCTATATAAGCCCATGTAAAACCAAAGGGCCCCGGAGCGGGGGCATTTTTGGCCCCAGCACTATAATTTGAACAATCTTGGTAGGGGTCCACCAGATGAAGCTTCATACCAAATATCAAAGACCTGGGCCTTGTGGTTTCAGAGAAGAAGATTTTTTAAGTTTTTGGTGAAAAAATCTATTTATGGCTACTGTGACCTATATGTGCAACGGACCGGAACCATTTGAACAACTTTGAAAGGGGACCACCTAAGGATCATTCCTGTGAAGTTTGGTCAAAATCTGCTCAGTGGTTTAGGAGGAGATGTTGTTTGAAGAAATTGTTTACGCACGGATGACAGACAAAAAGTGATCCTAATATTAATCACAAGAGGGCCATGATGGCCCTGGATCGCTCACCTGATCCATAGAGTAACAAGTGGGCCCCGGGGAGTGGCATTATTGAACACAAGGTTATAATGTGCATAATGTTGAGGGAGGTCTATAAAGGTGAAGCTTCATACCAAATATCAACAAAGGCTATAATAGTCCACTGGATGAAGCTCCATACCAAATATCAAAGACATGGGCCTTGCAGTTTCAGAGAAGAAGACTTTAAAAGATTTCTCTATATAAGTCTATGTAAAACCAAAGGGTCTCGGGGCGGAGGCATTTTTGGCCCCAGGTCTATAATTTGAACAATCTTGATAGAGGTCCACTAGATGAAATTTCACACCAAATATGAAAGACCAGGCCTTGTGGTTTCACAGAAGAAAATTTTTAAAGATTTTCCCTATATAAATCTATGTAAAACCAAAGGGCCCTGAGGCGGGGGCATTTTTGGCCTCAGGGCTATAATTTGAACAATCTTGGTAGAGGTCCACTAGCTGAAGCTCCATACCAAATATCAAAGACCTAGGACTTGTGGTTTCAAAGAAGAAGATTTTTCAAGATTTTCCCTATATAAGTCTATGAAAAACTAAAGGGCCCCACAGCGGGGGTATTTTTGGCCCCAGGGCAATAATTTGAACAATCTTGGTAGAAGTCCACAAGATGAAGCTTCATACCAAATATCAAAGACCTGGGCCTTGTGGTTTCACAGAAGAAGATTTTTAAAGATTTTCCCATATAAGCCCATGTAAAACCAAAGGCCCCCGGGCCGGGGGCATTTTTGGCCCCAGCACTATAATTTGAACAATCTTGGTAGGGGTCCACTAGATGAAGCTTCATATCAAATATCAAAGACCTGGGCCTGTGGTTTCAGAGAAGAAGATTTTTACAGATTTTCCCTATATAAGCCAATGTAAAACCAAAGGGCCCCCGGGGCGTGGGCATTTTTGGCCCCAGCACTATAATTTGAACAATCTTGGTAGGGGTCCACTAGATGAAGCTTCATACTAAAAATCAAATACCTGGGCCTTGTGGTTTCAGAGAAGAAGATTTTTCAAGATTTTCCTATATAAGCCCATGTAAAACCAAAGGGCCCCAGTGCGGGGGCAATTTTGGCCCCAGCACTATAATTTGAACAATCTTGGTAGGGGTCCATTAGATGAAGCTTCATACCAAATATCAAAGACCTGGGCCTTGCGGTTTCAGAGAAGAAGATTTTTTAAGTTTTCGGTGAAAAAATCTATTTTTGGCTCCTGTGACCTATATGTGCAACGGACCGGAACCATTTGAACAACTTTGAAAGGGGACCACCTAAGGATCATTCCTGTGAAGTTTGGTCAAAATCCGATCAGTTGTTTAGGAGGAGATGTTGTTTGAAGAAATTGTTTACGCACGGATGACAGACAAAAAGTGATCCTAATATAAAACACAAGAGGGCCATGATGGCCCTGGATAGCTCACCTGATCCATAGAGTAACAAGTGGGCCCCAGGGAGGGCCATTATTGACCCTAGGGTTATAATGTGCAAAATGTTGACGGAGGTCTTAAAAGGTGAAGCTTCATATCAAATATCAACAAAGGCAATAATTTGAACAATCTTGGCAAAGGTCCACTAGATGAAGCTACACACCAAATATCAAAGACCTGAGCCTTGCGGTTTCAGAGAAGAAGATTTTTTTAAAGATATTCCCTACATAAGCCTATGTAAAACCAAATGGCCCCTGGGCGGGGGCATTTTTGGCCTCAGGGCCAAAATTTAAACAATCTTGATAAAGGTCCACTAGATGAAGCTTCAGACCAAATATCAAAGACCTGGGCCTTGCTGTTTCAGAGAAGAAGATTTTCAAAGATTATCTCTATATAAATCTATGTAAAACCAAAGGGCCCCAGGCGGGGGCATTTATGGCCCAAGGGCTATAATTTGTTCAATCTTGGTAGAGGTCCACTAGATGAAGCTCCATACCAAATATCAAAGACATGGCCTTGCAGTTTCAGAGAAGAAGATTTTTAAAGATTTCCCGATATAAGTCTATGTAAAACAAAAGGGTCTCGGGGCGGGGGCATTTTCGGCCTCCAGGGCTATAATTTGAACAATCTTGATAGAGGTCCACTAGATGAAATTTCACACCAAATATCAAAGACCTAGGCCTTGTGGTTTCATAGAAGAAGATTTTTATAGATTTTCCCTATATAAGGCTATGTAAAACCCAAGAGCCCCGGGGCGGGGGCATTTTTGGCCCCAGCACTATAATTTGAACATTCTTGGTAGGGGTCCACTAGGTGAAGCTTCATACCAAATACCAAAGACCTGGGCCTTGCAGTTTCAGAGAAGAAGATCTTTAAAGATTTTCCCTATATAAGCCCATGTAAAACCAAAGGGCCCCGGGGTGGAGATATTTTTGGGCCCAGCACTATAATTTGAACAATCTTGGTAGAGGTCTACTAGATGAAGCTTCATACCAAATATCAAATTCCTGGGCCTTGCGGTTTCAGAGAAGAAGATTTTTAAAGATTTTCCTATATAAGCCTATGTAAAACCGAAGGGCCCCAGGGCGGGGGCATTTTTTGCCCAAGCACTAAAATATGAACAATCTTGGTAGGGGTCCACTAGATGAAGCTTCATACCAAATATCAAAGACCTGGGCCTTGCGGTTTCAGAGAAGAAGATTTTTAAAGTTTTCGGTGAAAAAAATCTATTTTTGGCTCCTGTGACCTATATGTGCACCGGACCGGAACCAGTTGAACAATTTTGATAGGGGTCCATCTAAGGATCATTCTTATGAAGTTTGGTCAAAATCCGATCAGTGGTTTAGAAGGAGATGTCGTTTGAAGAAATTGTTTACGCACGGATGACAGACAAAAAGTGATCCTAATATAAAACACAAGAGGGCCATGATGGCCCTGGATCGCTCACCTGATCCATAGTGTAACAAGTGGGCCCCAGAGAGGGCCATTATTGGCCCCAGGGCTTTAATGTGCATAATGTTGAGGGAGGTCTTAAAGGTGAAGCTTCATACCAAACATCAACAAAGGCTATAATTTAAACAATCTTGGCAAAGGTCCACTAGATAAAGCTATACATCAAATATCTAAGACCTGGGCTTTGCGGTTTCAGAGAAGAAGATTTTTAAAGATTTTCCCTATATAAGCCTATGTAAAACCAAAGGGCCCCGGGACGGGGGCATTTTTTGCCCCAGCACTATAATTTGAACAATCTTGGTAGGGGTCCACTAGATGAAGCTTCATACCAAATAACAAAGTCCTGGGCCTTGTGGTTTCAGAGAAGAAGATTTTTAAAGATTTTCCCTATATAAGCCTATGTAAAACCAAAGGGCCCCAGGGCAGGGGCATTTTTGGCCCCAGCACTATAATTTGAACAATCTTGGTAGGGGTCAACTAGATGAAGCTTCATACCAAATATCAAAGACCTGGGCCTTGTGGTTTCAGAGAAGAAGATTTTTAAAGATTTTCCCTATATAAGCCAATGTAAAACCAAAGGGCCCCATGGTGGGGGCATTTTTTGTCCCAGCACTATAATTTGAACAATCTTGGTAGGAGTCCACTAGATGAAGCTTCATACCAAATATCAAAGTCCTGGGCCTTGTGGTTTCAGAGAAGAAGATTTTTAAAGATTGTCCCTGTATAAGCCAATGTAAAACCAAAGGGCCCTGGGGCGGGGGCATTTTTGGCCCCAGCACTATAATTTGAACAATCTTGGTAGGGATCCACTAGATGAAGCTTCATACCAAATATCAAAGTCCTGGGCCTTGTGGTTTCAGAGAAGAAGATTTTTAAAGATTTTCCCTATATAAGCCTATGTAAAACCCAAAGGGCCCCGGGGCGGGGGCATTTTTGGCCCTAGCACTATAATTTGAACAATCTTGGTAGGGGTCCACTAGATGAAGCTTCATACCAAATATCAAAGACCTGGGCCTTGTGGTTTCAGAGAAGAAGATTTTTAAAGATTTTCCCTATATAAGCCAATGTAAAACCAAAGGGCCCCGTGGCGGGGGCATTTTTTGTCCCAGCACTAAAATTTGAACAATCTTGGTAGGGGTCCACTAGATGAAGCTTCATACCAAATATCAAAGTCCTGGGCCTTGTGGTTTCAGAGAAGAAAATTTTTAAAGATTTTCCCTATATAAGCCTATGTAATTTAGCCAAAGGGCCCCGGGGCGGGGGCATTTTTGGCCCCAGCACTATGATTTGAACAATCTTGGTAGGGGTCCACTAGATGAAGCTTCATACCAAATATCAAAGACTTGGGCCTTGTGGTTTCAGAGAAGAAGATTTTTAAAGATTTTCCCTATATAAGCCTATGTAAAACCAAAGGGCACCGGGGCGGGGGCATTTTTTGTCCCAGCACTATAATTTGAACAATCTTGGTAGGGGTCCACTAGATGAAGCTTCATACCAAATATCAAAGTCCTGGGCCTTGTGGTTTCAGAGAAGAAGATTTTTAAAGATTTTTCCTATATAAGCCTATGTAAAACCAAAGGGCTCCGGGGCGGGGGCATTTTTGGCCCCAGCACTATAATTTGAACAATCTTGGTAGGGGTCCACTAGATGAAGCTTCATACCAAATATCAAAGACCTGGGCCTTGTGGTTTCAGAGAAGAAGATTTTTTAAGTTTTCATTAAAAAAATCTATTTTTGGCCCCTGTGACCTTGATCTGCAGCAGACCAGAACCATTTGAACAACTTTGAAAGGGGTCCACCTAAGGATCATTCCTGTGAAGTTTGGTCAAAATCCGATCAGTGGTTTAGGAGGAGATGTCGTTTGAAGAAATTGTTTACGCACGGATGACAGACAAAAAGTGATCCTAATATAAAACACAAGAGGACCATGATGGCCCTGGATCGCTCACCTGATCCATAGAGTAACAAGTGGGCCCCGGGGAGGGCCATTATTGACCCCAGGGTTATAATATGCATAATGTTGAGGGAGGTCTAAAAAGGTGAAGCTTCATACCAAATATCAACAAAAGACTATAATTTGAACAATGTTGGCAAAGGTCCACTAGATGAAGCTACACAACAAAATATCAAAGACCTGGGCCTTGTTGTTTCAGAGAAGAAGATTTTCAAAGATTATCTCTATTATAAGTCTATGTAAAACCCTGGGGCGGGGGCATTGTGGCCCCAGGGCTATAATTTGAACAATCTTGGTAGAGGTCCACCAGCTGAAGCTTCATACCAAATGTCAAAGACCTAGGCCTTGTAGTTTCAGAGTAGAAGATTTTTCAAGATTTTCCCTATATAAGTCTATGAAAAACCAAAGGGCCCAGGAGCGGGGGCAATTTTGGCCTCAGGGCTATAATTTGAACAATCTTGATAGAGGTCCACAAGATGAAACTTCATACCAAATATCAAAGACCTGGGGCTTGCAGTTTCAGAAAAAAAGATTTTTAAAGATTTTCTCTATATAAGCCTATGTAAAACCAAAGGGCCCCGGGGCAGGGGCATTTTTGGCCCCAGCACTATAATTTGAACAGTCTTGGTAGGGGTCCACTAGATGAAGCTTCATACCAAATAGCAAAGACCTGGGCCCTGCAGTTTCAGAGAAGAAGATTTTTTAAAGATTTTCCCAATATAAGCCCATGTAAAACCAAAGGGCCCTGGGGCAGGGGCATTTTTGGCCCCAGCACTATAATTTGAACAATCTTGGTAGGGGTCCACTAGATGAAGCTTCATACCAAATATCAAAGACCTGGGCCTTGCGGTTTCATAGAAGAAGATTTTTAAAGGTTTTCCCTATATAAGCCTATGTAAAACCAAAGGGCCGGGGGGGGGGGGGGGGGGGGGGGGGGGGCATTTTTGGCCCCAGCACTATAATTTGAACAATCTTGGTAGGGGTCCATAAGATGAAGATTCATACCAAATATCAAAGACCTTGGCCTTGCAGTTGCAGAGAAGAAGATTTTTAAAGATTTTCCCTATATAAGCCTATGTAAAACGGGGCGGGGGCGGGGGCATCTTTGGCCCCAGCACTATAATTTGAACAATCTTGGTAGGGGTCCACCAGATGAAGATTCATACCAAATATCAAAGACCTGGGCCTTGCAGTTTCAGAGAAGAAGATTTTTAAAGATTTTCCCTATATAAGCCCATGTAAAACCAAAGGGCCCCGGGGCGGGGGCATTTTTGGCCCCAGCACTATAATTTGAACAATCTTGGTAGGGGTCCACTAGATGAAGCTTCATACCAAATATCAAAGACCTGGGCCTTGCGGTTTCAGAGGAGAAGATTTTTAAAGATTTTCCCTATATAAGCCTATGTAAAACCAAAGGGCCCCGGGGCGGGGGCATCTTTGGCCCCAGCACTATAATTTGAACAATCTTGGTAGGGGTCCACCAGATAAAGATTCATACCAAATATCAAAGACCTGGGCCTTGCAGTTTCAGAGAAGAAGATTTTTAAAGATTTTCCCTATATAAGCCTATGTAAAACCAAAGGGCCCCAGGGCGGGGGCATTTTTGGCCCCAGCACTATAATTTGAACAATCTTGGTAGGGGTCCACTAGATGAAGCTTCATACCAAATATCAAAGACCTGGGCCTTGCAGTTTCAGAGAAGAAGATTTTTTAAGTTTTCGGTGAAAAAAATCTATTTTTGGCTCCTGTGACCCATATGTGCAACGGACCGGAACCATTTGAACAACTTTGAAAGGGGACCACCTAAGGATCATTCCTGTGAAGTTTGGTCAAAATCCGCTCAGTGGTTTAGGAGGAGATGTCGTTTGAAGAAAAAGTTTACGGACGGACGGACGCACGCACGCACGCACGCACGCACGCACGCACGCACGGACGACGGACAAAAAGTGATCCCAAAAGCTCACCTCGTCACTACGTGACGGTGAGCTAAAAAAATTCATTGCAAAAAGAAAGAAAAGAAAAATAAACGGAAAAAAAAGAAAAGAAAAAACGAGAAAAAAAGGAAAAAAAAAAGAAAATTCCATTCCTCCACGGGGGTTTGAACTCACGCCCCTCAGATTCATAGCATAAATTAATCCAGTTATTGGTCGGAAATGGTGGGGACGGACGGACAGACACCGGAGGGTATATTGTAATATCCCAGCACTATGGTGTGATGGGGTATAACAAAAAGAAGAAAAGGGTGAAAAAAAAAACAAGAGGGCCCAGAGGGCCCTGGTTCGCTCACCTGATCCAATGTATAACAAGTGGGCCCCGGGCAGGGTCAATTTTGGCCCCAGGGCTATAATTTGAACAATCTTGGTAGAGGTCCACAAGATGAAGCTTCATATCGAATATGAAAGACCTGGGCTTTCTGGTTTCAGAGAAGAAGATTTTAAAGGTTTACTCTGCATATAGAAGTCTATGTAAAACAAGATTTTCCCTATATAAGTCTATGTTAAACCAAAGGGCCCAGGAGCGGGGGCATTTTTGGCCCCAGGGCTATAATTTGAACAATCTTGGTAGAGGTCCACTAGCTGAAGCTTCATAACAAATATCAAAGACCTAAGCCTTGTGTTTCAGAGAAGATGATTTTTATAGGTTTTCCCTATATAAGTCTATGTAAAACCAAAGGGCCACATGGCGGGGGCATTTTTGGTCTCAGGGCTATTATTTGAACAATCTTTATAGAGGTCCACTAGCTGAAGCTTCATAACAAATATCAAAGACCTAAGCCTTAAGGTTTCAGAGAAGAAGATTTTTCAAGATTTTCACTATATAAGTCTATGTAAAACCAAAGGGCCCCGGAGCGGGGGCATTTTTGGCCCCAGGGCTATAATTTGAACAATCTTGGTAGAGGTCCACAAGATGAAGCTTCATACCAAATATCAAAGACCTGGGCCTTGCAGTTTCAGAGAAGAAGATTTTTCAAGATTTTCCCTATATAAGCCTATGTAAAACAAAAGGGCCCTGGTGCGGGGGCATTTTTGGCCCCAGCACTATAATTTGAACAATCTTGGTAGGGGTCCACTAGATGAAGCTTCATACCAAATATCAAAGACCTGGGCCTTGCAGTTTCAGAGAAGAAGATTTTTCAAGATTTTCCCTATATAAGCCTATGTAAAACAAAAGGGCCCTGGTGCGGGGGCATTTTTGGCCCCAGCACTATAATTTGAACAATCTTGGTAGGGGTCCACTAGATAAAGCTTCATACCAAATATCAAAGATCTGGGCCTTGCGGTTTCAGAGAAGAAGATTTTTCAAGATTTTCCCTATATAAGCCTATGTAAACCAAAGGGCCCCCGTGTGGGGGCATTTTTGGCCCCAGCACTATAATTTGAACAATCTTGGTCAGGGTCCACTAGATGAAGCTTCATACCAAATATCAAAGATCTGGGCCTTGCGGTTTCAGAGAAGAAGATTTTTCAAGATTTTCCCTATATAAGCCTATGTAAACCAAAGGGCCCCCGTGTGGGGGCATTTTTGGCCCCAGCACTATAATTTGAACAATCTTGGTCAGGGTCCACTAGATGAAGCTTCATACCAAATATCAAAGACCTGGGCCTTGTGGTTTCAGAGAAGAAGATTTTTTAAGTTTTTGGTGAAAAAAATCTATTTTTGGCTACTGTGACCTATTTGTGCAACGGACCGGAACCATTTGAACAACTTTGAAAGGGGACCACCTAAGGATCATTCCTGTGAAGTTTGGTCAAAATCCGATCAGTGGTTTAGGAGGAGATGTCGTTTGAAGAAAAGTTTACGGACGCACGCACGCACCGACGCACGACGGACAAAAAGTGATCCCAAAAGCTCACCTTGTCACTACGTGACAGGTGAGCTAAAAAGGGAAAAAAAAGGAATGAAAAACCAAAAATGAGGAAAATTAAAAAAAATAAATAAATTCATTGCCAAAATGAAAAAGAAAGAAAAAGAAAAAAGAACACACACAAAAAAAAAAGAAAAAACGAAAAAAAAAAAAAAAATTCCATTCCTCGACGGAGATTTGAACTCACGCCCCTCAGATTCATAGTCAACAATAGGATTTGTAGTCCAGCACTCTAGCCACTACACTGGCAGTGATAATCAATATATTTCATAAATTAAAGGAATAAATGCGCAGAAACTATTTAATGAGAATTGTTAACGACCAATTTTTCGTTAAATGTTAACGCATTTTGTGTATTCACAACACAAAACCTGCTTATTATGGTCGTTTATACATCAGTGCAGTTTCATCCAAATATTCCATATAGTAAAGGAATAAGTCCCCAAAAACCATTTAATCGGAATTTTTAACGACCATAATTCCGTTAAATGTTAATGTATTTTGCCCATTTACAATCCCAAACCACTCATACCCAATGCCAATGTGTATACAAAATTTGAAGAAAATCCGTGAAAAAATATTCAAGTTATTGATCGGAAACGCCCCAAAACCCCTTAGTTTGAACTAAAAAGGGCCATAACTCTGTCAAATGTCAACGGATTTTGCCCATTAACAATCCCATACCACTCATTCCCGATATATACATGTATGCAAAATTTGAAAAAAATTCGTTAAAAACTACTCAAGTTATCGATCGGAAATGGTGCGGACGGACGGACGGACGGACGGACATACGGACGGACGGACGGACGGACAGACACCGGAGGGTATATCATAATACCCCGCCACTATCGTGTGGTGGGGTATAAAAATCGGTCCATAATTCTATAACATTTTAAAAAAATTGGTTCGAAAATTTTCGCTAAATCATTACATTGTAAAAACAAGCTGACCGTTTGCCACTGATAATCCAAGCATGTATACAAAAATTGCCTACAGCACAAGGTGTTAGACCGATTCATTATCTAACTAGGTGAAAATCGGACAAGTCCACGTCGTGTTCTTTGATCTTATCTCAGCGAAATTTGACCCGGGTGTCAAAATTATTAAACCGTGAACAGTGGCCTCAGGCGTTATTGGCAAGCTGCCAAGGTGAGAAAATTAGGTGAATCAATGCAGGACATACGCTAGTTTGTTTGCACAAGTCATTAATGTATGGCTTACTATAGAACCGGTATTTGAATGTAATTTTTTTTTTTTTTTCACAGGGCCCAATTTTCGATACACACCTGTCATGTCTAAACATTGCGTGTTAAGCCTTCGAGAGAAAATGCTTTTTTCATCCATCCTAAACAATATTTTTATTTAAGAAATACGCTCCATTGAAACCAATAGCATAAACCATGTGTGTATTACGCCCTTGAAAGAATTAAAATGAAACCGCATGACGTGATTTTCCGATCACGTGGCTTCAATATCGGTTGCCATTTGAAGACAAAGCGATTTGTTTCAGGTTTGTGTAATTGTGAAATATGTATTTATTTTCTTTGAAACTCGGTTCGGCCATGTAAGATTTTCAATAACTCTCGTTCGGCCATCTTTTGGTTCAAGAGTAAAGATATGTTTTTCGATTTTTAACCCGTTCGAAACGATTATTTTTTAGAAATATGCTCTTTTAAAATCAGTGACATAAAACAGGTGTGTGTTTTGCGTCCTTGACTGCATTAATGTGTATTGTGTAAACGGAAACCGTATGACGTAATTTTCCGACCATGTGGCCGCATTATCTGTCGCCATTTGTAAACAAAATAAAATGCGTGAAATAAAAGAAATATTTTAGAGGTTTTAAAAAGGGAAAAAATATAGTGACCAACTGACCATTGAACTGGTCTTTGACTGCCCCACGTCGGTTGTTTCCCTTTAGTGGTGTTCAGGTTCTGAGTGACCCGGATATTGGGAAAATGAAAGTAGATGAAATCTGGCGTAGAAAATGATGAAAGTAGATGAAATCTGAACGATGTGAGCAATAATTGCTGTTTATAATCGAGATACTAGTGCTAATATCCGTTGACAAGTGTAAGAGCAACACTGGTATGTCATTCGTTACGCTAATAACACATTTTGAAATTGCAAGTCGCCAACAACGTTTATGGAAATTGCCGAAACCGATCGGCAATTTCCGTATTTTTAGGGGAAATCTGGCTGGACTGATTTGGATTCTTCAGTTTCTCTAGCCCTGCTGTTGCTACATGCTTTTTCACTGACTGACATTTGATTTTACACAGCTCAAAGTACTGTCATCAGAATGGAGATAATGGTGTTGAAAATAGAGCACGGGCATAGCATTTCCTATAATTTGCATGTGCCCAGCTAAGACTCAGAGTCTTCGTTGTGTGCTCTAAGGATAGCCAAGGGCCCAGTGCTCCTTCAGGCAGCAAGAGAAATCTCTGGTCAGACTATACAAATGGGAAGGCTGATCTGATTCTTTGCTAGGCGCACATGTAAATTGTAGGAAATGCTGTGCCCATGCTCCATAATCATTTGGGAGGCCAATCAGCTGTTTTACAGTTGCAAATACCATTTGAGCCCCGCCAAGCAAATTTGTGTCATCGAGCATTCCACAAGATAAATTTTAACTGCGCATGCCCAGCCATTCAGAGGGGCCAGGGATATGGCTTTCTGTCTGAAGGTTCCTCTTGATTCACTGCTTGTATGAGCGAGCAGCGAAGGTTCTGGCGAGACTGCGCGGATGCGCAGACTCGCCTGAACCTTCGCTGCTCGCATAGGCGATAAGTACAAAAATCGCTTGGAGGGGCCCATTTATGGCTCTGCTGTCGCATGATCGTGATATGAAATTTCCAACTGTAAAACTGCCAATTCCCAAAATATACTGTTCCGAACTTTTTCCAATCAGATTTCATGTTACATTTACAAGTACTTTAGAATGGCTCTCAATCCAACAGACCTGTGTCATCCTGTGTTGTAGAACGACCCTGCACAATTTTCGGGCTTGTTGATGCTTCTTCACCGAAATCTACATCCTCAACTCTATACTTCATCTCTTTCTCTGGAAATAATGATCACAAGAGTGCTTGTTTCATCTTTGGAGCAAGCCTTTTGTATGATCAAGTCACCACGAAAACATGCCTATATAATTCTAATCATCTTTAACCCAAATGTTATACAGTAAAACTGGGGTTTGCAGGGGTATACATTATTTTTCTAATTTCTGCTCTAAAATATAGATTGTGGGTACTCATTAGAACCGCCACGATGAGGCAGTTCTAACATGTACCCACAATCTATATTTTGAGCAGAAACTAGAAAAACATCACAATTTTTCATCTAAAAATTTTCCTTTTTTGTTTGGTGTTAAGTTTCCAATGTATTTGTATTATAAGAATCTTATATGGGTGTGTGGGGTGGATTGAAAAATCCGTCCCGAGGGACACTGTCCGGCATCACGAGGCTTGCCGAGTGATGGCGGACAGTGATCCCGAGGGACGGATTATTCTATCCACCCCTCACATCCATATTGGATTCTTTTTCTTGCATACCTTCCATTTCTATTGCGAATTTTTAATGCTGCTGTCACTTCGGTTACCGACGTCCGCCATTTTGTGATAACACAGCAGGAATGTTTAGTGACGTCACGCATGACGTCGCCGCACATGAGGTTGTAATCAACCAGAGCATTTATCAAACACGCGATTATATTCGATTTGGGGTCGGAACACCAGGGTCGGAACATAAGTTTCTATCCCAGGGTAAAATCACGGATTTCCTTGTCTGGTGTGCAAGAAAATGTTATATGAAATGGTTGCCAGTTGTATGAATTTTCAATCTAACAATCACAGGAGCGGTTGTACCAAATTAATGTATGTATATATAGAGTGAGTGAGTGAGTTTTAGTTTTACGTCCCACCAACAGCTAAGGTCATACAGAGACGGGACCTCGGTTTAAAGACTCATCCGAAAGTCTGGAGAAGCCCGGGATCGATCCAGGGATCCCTGGTTTACAAGGCGAGTAGCGTAACCACTGCACCACGGAGGCTTCTGTATATATAGAGGATCTTACATGAGTGTTCATGTATTATTGAATTTATTAAACAAGTTGAGGAAAATGGATAAAATGCGAGGCTTTGGCTAGCATTTTGTCCCTTTTCATCAATAAGTTTACTAAATTCAATAATACATGAGCACAAATGCAAGATTCTATTTATCATATGACATTTAAAACGCATTTTATTCACGACTGTTTAACAAAAATGCCAATATTCTGCCATTAGTAAAAAAGACGTCTTTAAGGACGCCCTACATGTAACATTACGGGGCATATCTAACTAATTTGCATATTTAATCAAATAATGGATTATCAAATTTATTACATGGCATTATTACATTCTCAGATGCGACGTCATATGATAAATTTGAGTTTTACATACTATCAACAGCTATGAGGAGTCTATATCCAAAGAGAAATCCAAGCACTGAGAGTGTTGGTGGGTCGGATGTCTCCAAGTATAGGGTGAGAAAATACCGTAAAGATCCTAAGTATTCTGACAGATAAGCAAGCCTAAGCAAACAGTGCAGACCCAGATCAGATTGCTCCTGAAGGAGCAGTCTGATCAGGATCTGCAGTGTTTGCCATTCTGTCTGCACCTATTGGACTTTTTGCAGTATCGTGAAACAAGTTTAATCAAATTTCAGGAGAAATAAAGGAAATCCTCAAATTGTCCAAATGTATAGGATTTTTACGGTAGCCTGGACTGAGACAAACGTTTATTGTTTGTTTTGGAGTTTTACGGCCCAGTCAACACTATTTAGGTCATTTTTGAGCCGGTCAGTTTACCTATCAACACTTTCCTGGGCAGGCTTATACGTAAGCGGTTAACCAGTACAGTGCACATTCTTTTGCCAGAAACTGACAACTGCCCTTCTTGAATCAGTGGAAGGGAGAGAATGACCGTAGAAAAGATTTCATGATCAATCTCCACGAAAGAATGTTGCCGACCCCGGCGGGAGTCGAACCCGCGTCCTCCTGATCACCAGTCAGACGCGCATCCGACTGAGCCACCGAGGCCGGCGAGACAAATGTTTAAGTTTAACCCTTAAATTCCAGTTTTTAAGCAAAAAGTGTAGACCCTGATCAGATGCTGCATTTGTGGCATCTGACCATTAAATTACTGTACTGTAAGCAAACAGTGTAGATCCTGATCAGGCACATCTGATCTGTGTCTACACTGTTTGCCAAGGCCAACCCACAAGATTCAAGCCCAGATTCTATAAATAACACTATTAAGCAACATGCTGATCTTACTGCGATAAAATTAACGGTGCTATTTTCTATAAATAATTCACCTAGATTTCCAACAAATCAGTGACAGTTGCATGGACTTAAGCATTGAAGTGGTTCTATGCTTTGTAGCATTGGGTCGCTTGAGTTACAGTCCAAACTGTATTAACCCTTGTCCTGCTGAGCCCGGATATGCCTTATCTTTGAAACAATGAAGATCCAGATCAGATGGCTTCTGAAGAAGCCATCTGATCAGGATCTTCATTGTTTGCCATCCAGTTTATGCATTTGTTGCAATAATTTGCATCAAGTAATCTGATTGGCTGATAATCAGTAGTGGGTGTGACACATTTAAATATTCAGCAGAACAAGGGTTAAGCAAGCACCTGTGGGATATTCAAAAAGTGCTTGCTTAAGACAGGTTCTTGCTTAACGCGGGTGAATTTTAATGCATTTTCCTTTTTCGGGAACAGAATGCCTTCTTGCTTAAGACAGGTTGCTTCCTTAATAGAGGTGGCCACTAAGACAGGTTTGACTGTACCTGGATTTCCTACAAATCAGTGGTAGTCAGTGATAGTGTCACATGGACTTTAGCACCGAAGCATTTCTATGCTTTAAAAGTAGCTTTGGGTCGACTGGTAAACAATCAACACAGAAAGGGAAGAGTCTGGCGAAATTGGCCATATGAGTTTTAGCAGGTTGCACAGGTCTTTTTGATGTGAGGTTTGACTTCCCCGTCAACACTGTTTAGGTCATTTTGGAGACTTTGCTTCCAATTTTGTGGGACTTTTATCTGACATCGAGATGAAATGCACAGGTCTTCATGTAGGCTTTGTTGTATGATACCTCTTTCATAAATTTCAAGTAATTTGTTTGTTTTAAGGTTTTACATCCCCATCAAAACTATTTAGGTCATTTTTGGGATGCTACTTCCGATTTTGTAGGACTATTACCTGACACTGAGATCAAATGACGTCTCAAGACCTACCACCCCAAAAAACCACTAGGGTTAAGGGAAGGTCCAACTCGCACTTTTCCTGGGCAGCGTTAAACCTTCTAAGCGGTTTACCAGTGCTTGGTCAGTTTCAGCTCTAAATGGAAGCACCCCTTGTAGCCCAATATATTTCTGCAAGCCGTGATGGGGGTGGGGCACATTTCATGTTAAATACAGCAAAATCCTATATTAAGACCACCTTTGGGACTGTTCAAAAGTGGTCTTAAGGAAGGAAGGAAGGAAGGAAGGAAGGAAGGAAGGAAGGAAGGAAGGAAGGAAGGAAGGAAGGAAGGAAGGAAGGAAGGAAGGAAGGAAGGAAGGATTTACCCACCTTCACCAGCCACCAAAGGCTGTTTCACTGTGGCAACATCAACGCCTGATCCCATGTGACTGAAGAAATTTCTGGCACTCTGTCTGTGTACACCTAGAGCAATGTAACAATCAAACTTCAACATGTAATGCATAAATTTTTTTCTCTGTATGTAACATAAAAATGTAACAAAAGGAATATATTACATAAAGATAAAACACTCTGCACCTCATCTTACACGTCTTCATTATGTAACAAGGAAAGAGGATATTCTTACACGTCTTCATTATGTAACAAGGAAAGAGGATATTCTTACATGTCTTCATTATGTAACAAGGAAAGAGGATATTCTTACACGTCTTCATTATGTAACAAGGAAAGAGGATATTCTTACACGTCTTCATTATGTAACAAGGAAAGAGGATATTCTTACACGTCTTCATTATGTAACAAGGAAAGAGGATATTCTTACACGTCTTCATTATGTAACAAGGAAAGAGGATATTCTTACACGTCTTCATTATGTAACAAGGAAAGAGGATATTCTTACACGTCTTCATTATGTAACAAGGAAAGAGGATATTCTTACACGTCTTCATTATGAAATGAGCATAACAAGGATATTCTTACACATGTCTTCACTATGTAACTAGCATAATGTGAATATTCTTGGAAATGTCTTCATTATGAAGCGAGCATAACAAGGATATTCTTGGGTATGCCTACATTATGTAATGAGTGTTACAATGATATTCTTGGATATGTCTTTGTTACGCAACGAGCATAACATGGATATTCTTGGATATGTCTTTGTTACGCAACGAGCATAACATGGATATTCTTGGACATGTCTTCATTATGTAATAAGCATAACATGGATATTCTTGGACATGTCTTCATTATGTAATAAGCATAACATGGATATTCTTGGACATGTCTTCATTATGTAATAAGCATAACATGGATATTCTTGGACATGTCTTCATTATGTAATAAGCATAACATGGATATTCTTGGACATGTCTTCATTATGTAATAAGCATAACATGGATATTCTTGGACATGTCTTCATTATGTAATAAGCATAACATGGATATTCTTGGACATGTCTTCATTATGTAATAAGCATAACATGGATATTCTTGGACATGTCTTCATTATGTAACGAGTGTAAGGAGGATGTTCTTGGACATGTCTTTGTTACATAATCAGCATAACAAGCAAAAATCTGGGGCATATTTTTACCGTATCTAAGGTAATAAAAGGCCGCCGGCCAAGTGTCCCCTGACATTCAAAATGTCAGTATGTGGAACATGTCTATAATTTATATGCAATAAACCATGTTTTAGGAGTTGCGGAAACAGGCCTTTCTGTTGATAAAATGGCTAAAACCCACAAAGGGCCATAGTTCTGGAAAAAATCAGTCAAGTATGACCTCGACGAAATATAATCATCTCTAGGTCATGGGAACAATAACTGTAAAGTTTCATCAAAATTCCTTGAAAACTGTAGGAGAAGTTGCAGAGACAGGAACTTTTATTGATAAAATGGCTTAAACTGACAAAGTGCCATAACAGGTAAAAATAGGTCGAGCATGACCTTGATGAAATATGATCATCTTCAGGTCATGGGAACAATAACTGGAAAGTTTCATCCAAATCCCTTGAAAGCTGTAGGAGAAGTTGCAAAGACAGGAACTTTTATTGATAAAATGGCTAAAATTGACAAAGTGTCATAGCTCTGGTAAAAACTGGTCGAGCGTGACCTTGATGAAATATGATCATCTTCAGGTCATGGGAACAATAACTGTAATGTTTCATCATAATCCCTTGAAAACTGTAGGAGGAATTGCGGAGACAAGAACTTCTCTTGATAAAATGGCTAAAACTGACAAAGGACCATAACTCTGGTAAAAATCAGTTGAGCGTGACCTTGATAAAATATGACGGTCACTATAACTGGAAAGTTTCATCAAAATCCCTTGAAAACTGTAGGAGGAGTTGTGGAGGCAAGAACTTCTGTTGATAAAATGGCTAAATGTGACAAAGGACCAGAACTCTGGTAAAAATCAGTCGAGCATGACCTCGATAAAATATGATCATCTGCAGGTCATGGGATCAATAACTGAAAAGTTTCATAAAAATCCTTTGAAAACTGTAGGAGTTGCGAAGTCAAGTTTGTGTCTATGGACAGACAAACTGACGGACAGACGAGCCCATTACTATAGTCCCCCTCAGGGTCAACAATATAACAAAGGGAATATGTGGGAAAAGGCCTCTCTGCACCTCATTTGGAGCAAAATGAGTGTAGCAAGGATATTCTTGGACATGTATTTATTACATAACCAGCATAATGAGCAAAAAAAATCTGCAGCAATATTTTCTCATATGTAACATAACAAACAAAGGGAATACATGTATATAGAGAAAACACCTAATTTCAACTGTAATGAGAGCAAAGAGGATGAGTGCCTAATGTTTTAAGACAAGTAAAAATTCTATCAGGTCCCTATGAAATTTACCATACTACAGTTTTTTTTTTTTGTTTGTTTGATTTGAGGTTTAACGTCCCCGTCAACACTGTAAAGGTCATTTTGGAGACTTTGCTTCCAATTTTGTGGGACTTTTACCGGACATTGAGATGAAATGACATCTCAAGCCCTGTCGCACAATGAAACCAATAGGGTTATGGTAAAATTCTGCTATTAAGGCCACCTAAAATAAAGACTAAATCTGCTTTTGGAAACTTATTTTGAAGAGTGCACTTAAAATTTCTTTATCTTTTCTGGCCACAGTATCCTCTGGTGAGGGACCATCTTTGGGACTGTTCAAAAGTGGTCTTTAAGACCACTTTTGAACAGTCCAAAAGGTGGTCTTAAAATAGGAATTTTACTGTATTTTATTGCTTGGTCCTGCAGGATAAGTGAAATTTGGAAAAATTTTCAAGCCTTGGCACCAGATAAGGCCCGTTTTTTTTTTTTTTTGTTATTTTTTTTTTTGCAGAAATAAAAAAAAATAATATGTGGATACCCCCACATATCTGGGTTTATGCAAGGCCTGATTTACCTACCATTTATTTGCCCAGGAAACGTGGTCTTGCTAACCTTATCACACTGAAGCAACCTGCGACCTGAAAGCAGAAAAATACAGAGGACCCTCGTTATAATGACAGATTTGTTACCATACAATTTCCACCACTAAAAAGAATTTTGTTTGTTTGATTTGAAGTTTAACGTCCCCGTCAACACTGTAAAGGTCATTTTGGAGACGTTGCTTCCAATTCTGTGGGAATTTTACCCAACATTGAGATAAAATGACATCTCAAGCCTTGCCGCCCAATGAAACCAGTAGGGTTTATAAGCATGGACAGGCCGACTCACACCGCATTGCCTGGGCAGGCTTAGATTCTCTAAGCGGTTTACCAGTACTCGTGTGTTGGTCGGTTTCAGCTCTGCGTGGAAGCATCATGCTGCCCATCTATTTCTTCAAGCCACGATGGGCGGGGGCTATATATAAAGAATTTGCTGTTGTAAAGAAACTCCATAAGAAGTAGCAGTGGTGCGAGTCAGACTGGCCATGTAATAACCCTTTTGGTTTCATTGGGCAGCAGGGCTTGAGATGTCATTTCATCCAAATGTCAGGTAAAAGTCCCACAAAATTGGAAGCAATGTCTCTAAAATGACCTAAATTATGTTGACATGGATGTTAAACCTAAATTCAAACAAACAGACGCCTTTTACCATTAATTAGCCCAAAAAACAAATGTTGTGGAGATTTGTTAGACAGAGGCAATTTTAACAATTCTCCACAACATTTTTTCTTGGAGTAATAGACCAGAATATGGACTTGATGTTGGCATTTCCAACTCGTGGGATGCCTGCGCAAATTGGATTTTGTTTGATTTGAGGTTTAACGTCCCCGTCAACACTGTAAAGGTCATTTTGGAGAACCGAGGCTAGTTAAGCCTTAAACTAATGATCCGTCCCATTGTATTTGTCATTAGAATGAGTTTTGTCATTCTAACAAATGTCAGTATAAAGTCGGTTGGTGGCCCTTGACCATCTGGGCTTGAAGAAATAGATGGGCTGTATGATGCTTCCATCCAGAGCTGAATCCGACTGCACTCGAGTACTGGTAAACCCCTTAGAGGATCTAAGCCTGCCCAGGCAAAGCGGTGTGAGTCAGACCGGCCATGAACATAACCCTTTTGGTTTCACTGGGTAGCAGGGCTTGAGATGTCATTTCATCCCAATGTCAGGTAAAAGTCCCACAAAATTGGAAGCAACATCTCCAAAATGACCTAAATTATGTTGAGTGGTATGTTAAACCTCAAATCAAACAAACAGAAGCCTTTTACCCTTAATTAGCACAACAAGAGGGCCCAATGGCCCTATATCGCTCACCTGTGTACCAGAAAATCATTAGTGTAGGAGACCACTTGACATTGCTACATACTAAATATCTAAGCTCAGGCAAAGCGGTGTCCATGCGTATAAACCCTATTGGTTTCATTGGGCGACAGGGCTTGAGATGTAATTTCATCTCAATGTCGGGTAAAAAGTCCCACAAAATTGGAAGAGACATCTCCAAAATGACCTATACAGTGTTGACAGGGATGTAAAACCTCAAATCAAACAAAATCTGTGCCTTATGGTTTTGGAAAAGAAGATTTTTTTTTTTTTTAAGTTTTTTTTCCAGTATAAGTCTATAGAAGCTAATGAGCCCTGGGGCTTGGCCAATTTTGACCCAAAGTGCATGGTTGGCAGGATTTATGTAGGTGACCATTTTGTGTTGGTATATACTAAATATCTAAGGTCTGTATTTCATGGTTTCAAAGAAGGTGTTTGAAGCTTTTTTCCATTATAAGTTTGTTGGAGTTAAGGGGCCACAGGGGCATGATTAGCAGGAAATATGTAGGTGATCACTTGCCGTTGCTACATGCTAAATATCTAAGCTCTGGGCCCTATGGTTTCAGAGAAGAAGATTTTTTAGGCTTTTCTCCATTTTGAGTCTATGGGAGCTAAGGGGGTCCCAGGGTGTGGCCCATTTGGACCCGAGGGGCATGATTGGCAGGATTTATGCAGGTGACCACTTGTCATTGCCACATGCTAAATATCTAAGCTCTGGGCCCTGTGGTTTCAGAGAAGAAGATTTTTGAAGCTTTTTTCCATTATGAGTCTAGGGGAGCTAAGGGGCCCCGGGGCGTGGCCCATTTGGCCCCCAGGGGCATGATTGGCAGGATTTATGCAGGTGACCACTTGCCATTGCCACATGCAAATTATCTAAGCTCTGGGCCCTGTGGTTTCAGAGAAAAAGATTTTTGAAGCATTTTTTCCATTATGAATCTATAGGAGCTAAGGGGCCCCGGGGCGTGGCTCGTTTTGACCACAGGGGCATGATTGGCAGGAATTATGTAGGTGACCATTAATTTGCTGTTGCTACATGCTAAATATCTAAGCTCTGGGCCCGATGGTTTCAGAGAAGAAGATTTTTGAAGCTTTTTTCTATTATGAGTCAATGGGAGCTAAGGGGCCCGCGGGCGTGGCCAATTTGGACCCCAGAAGCATGATTGGCAGGAATTATGTAGGTGACCACTTGCCGTTGCTACATGCTAATTACCTAAGCTCTGGGCCCTGCGGTTTCAGAGGAGAAGATTTTTGAAGCTTTTTTCCATTTTGAGTCTATGGGAGCGAAGGGCCCCGGGGGCGTGGCCCATTTGGAACCCAGGGGCATGATTTGCAGGAATTATGTTGGTGACCACTTGCCGTTGCTACATGCTAAATATCTAAGCTCTGGGCCCTGTGGTTTCAGAGAAGAAGATTTTTGAACCTTTTTTCCATTATGAGTATATAGGAGCTAAGGGGCCAAGGGGTGTGGCCAATTTAGTCCCCAGGGACATGATTGGCAGGAATTATATAGGTTACCACTTGCCATTGCTACATGCTAAATATCTAAGCTCTGGGCCCTGTGGTTTCTGAGAAGAAGATTTTTGAAGCTTTTTTTTCCGTTATGAGTCTATGGGAGCGAAGGGGCCCCGGGGTGTGGACCATTTGGAACCCAGGGGCATGATTGGCAGGAATTATGAAGTTGACCACTTGCCCTTCCTACATGCTAAATATCTAAGCTCTGGGCCCTATGGTTTCAGAGAAGAAGATTTTTGAAAATTTTTTATCCATTATGAGTCTATAGGAGCTAATGGGCCCCGGGGCGTGGTCAGTTTGGACAACAGGGGCATGATTGGCAGGAATTATGTAGGTGACCACTTGCTGTTACTACATGCTAAATATATAAGCTCTGGGCCCTGTGGTTTCAGAGAAGAAGATTTTTGAAGTTTTTTTCCATTATGAGTCTATGGGAGCAAAGGGGCCCCGGGGCGTGGCCCTTTTGAACCCAGGGGCATGATTGGCAGGAATTATGTAGGTGACCACTTGCCATTGCTACATGCTAAATATCTAAGCTCTGGGCCCTGTGGTTTCAGAGAAGAAGATTTTTGAAGCTTTTTTTTTTTCATTATTAGTCTATGGGAGCGAAGGGGCCCTAGGGCGTGGCCCATTTGGCACCGAGGGGCATGATTGGCAGGAATTATGTAGTTGACCTCTTGCCCTTGCTACATGCTTAATATCTAAGCTCTGGGCCCTGTGGTTTCAGAGAAGAAGATTTTTAAATGTTTTCCCATTATAAGTCTATGGGAACTATATGTTGCCATGGCAACCAGAATTCCAATCTGATCAGCCCAAAAACCTTATGCAGCCTTTCCCCCTACCTGATGATGATTCACATGAAATTTGATCAAGATTGGCCATGGGGTATTGGAGATACACTTATTTGAAATTGTTTACGGACGCACGGACGACGGACAAAAAGTGATCCCAAAACCTCACCTCGTCACTACGTGACAGGTGAGCTAAAAACAAATGTTGTGGAGATTCTTTACAATTGCCTCACCAAGGCGATTCTAACAAATCTCCACAACATTTTTTCTTAGAGTATTAGACCAGTATATTTCGTGAATATGGACTCAATGTTGGCATTTCCAACTCGAGGGATGCCTGCGAAAATTGGAACCGAGGCTAGTTAAGCCTTAAGCTAATGATCCGTTCCATTGTATTTGTCAATATAATGAGCTTTGTCATTCTAACAAATGTCAGTATAAAGAAGGTTGGTGGCCCCCGCCCATTGGGGCTTGAAGCAATAGATGGGCTGCATAATGCTTCCACGCTGAGCTGAATCCGACTGCCCACGAGTACTGGTAAACCGCTTAGAGGATCTAAGCCTGCCAAGGCAAAGCGGTTTGAGTCAGACCATCCATGCTTATAAACCCTTTTGGTTTCATTGGGCGACAGGGCTTGAGATGTCATTTCATCTCAATGTCGGGTAAAAGTCCAACAAAATTGGAAGCAACGTGACCTATACAGTGTTAACGGGGACGTTATACCTCAAAACAAACAAACAAAATAAAGAGTGTTGACTGTTCTACAATATTATGCAGATACATGCAGCTCCTGGTTGTTTGTTTGAATTGAGGTTTTATTGTCCCCGTTAACACTATAAGGTTATTTTGGAGACGCTGCTTCAAATTTTGTGGGACTTTTACCCGACACTGAGATGAAATGACATCTCAAGCCCAGCCACGCAAGAAAACCAAGATGCTTGTACGTATTGGACGGTCTGACTCACAACCCTTTGCCTGGGCAGGCTTATTCTTTCTAAGCTGTTTACCAGTACTCATGTGTGGTCAGGTTTAGCTCTGTGTGGAAGCACCATGCAGCCCAATCTATTTCTTCAAGCCCCGATGGGTGGGGGTAAGACAAAACTTTACTACCATAAAATCCTAAAAGTTCGGACATCTTGAGAACTTGCTGTAATTCACCAAAAATTTTAACAAAGTTGTTTCACGATTCAGCAATGATGTTCAAAACGTTCAGATGGAATTGGAAACAGTGTAGACCCTGATCAGACTGCTCCGGAAGGAGCAGTCTGATCTGAGTCTGCACTATTTGCTCAAGCCCATCTGTCCCAATACCGGTACTTAGGATCATTACAGTAATTTCTGGACACTTTTTCTGATTGCTCCATTAACATAATTGCTGCACATACTTGCTATATAATCTCCTCTCAGGCCATATAACCCAATTTAAAATCATTGTGCAATAAACAGAATCTTACACTCATGGACTTTTCATATGGATTTTATGAAACTCACTGAAGGCCAAATTCATAAATTTCACATTTGTTCCACGATTCAGAAAGGAGTCTAAAAGGTGCAGAAGGAATGGCAAATAGTGTAGACCCTCAGGAGCGGTCTGATCTGGGTCTGCACTGTTTGCTTAGGCCTATCTGTCCGAATACTTAGGATCATTATGATATACCACCGGTACAAAATGGTTAACAAAACATGGTAGCCCCCGCCCATTGGGGCTTGTAGAAATAGATGGAACTGCATGGTGTTTTCACGCAGAGCTGAAACCGACTACACAAGTACTGGTAAAACCCCTTAGATGGTCTAAGCCTGCCCAGGCGAAGTTGTGCGAGTTGGAGACATGCATATAAACCCTACTGGTTTCATCAGGCAGCAGGGCTTGAGATGTCATTTCATCTCAATGTTTGATTAAAGTCCCACAAACTTGGAAGCAACATCTCCAAAATAACCCCTACATGTATATAGTGTTTAGGGGGATGTTAAAGCTCAAATCAAACAAACAAACAAAACATGGATATAATACCTTCTTTTATCCATAAAGAGAACTATACAAGTAAATTTTAACCCATTAAGTACCAGAAACCCCAAAAGGGGTACCCTGGCAAACAGTGCAGGCCCAGATCAGAATGCGGCGTCTGATCAGGACCTACACTGGTTGCAAACAGTTAAGCCATTTCCTAAACAAATTTCAAAGAAAACACAACTTGACACCCCTAAATTTTGAAATGGACTCCTGCTATATATAAGGAGGAAGATTCCATTTGGTACAAAAAAGGGTTAATTATCACTATCACCGACAAAAGAGAATAAAAAGACAAAGAGCAAATCCATGCATATGTTGACGAAACAATGATTTTCCATTCGCTTTACCAATTTTAAAGAAACTGATCTGATTTTGCTCAAAATAGCTGTTAACTAACAGCAGAAAATTTATAATTGATTATGCAAAATAGGGGATTTTCAGAGCATGTATTGAGTCACTGTCTGACTCTACAGTGCAACAATGGTAATACAATATTGATTATTCCAAATCCATGAAAAGCAGTCCCAAGTGCAGCTGCTTGGTTTAATTATAATTATAATAATAAATGTTGTAAAAAAAAAAAAAAATTAACATTAATGATCCAAGGTACTGGGACAGACAGGACTAAGCAAACAATGAAGACCCAGATCAGACTGCTCCTGAAGGAGCAGTCTGATCAGGGTCTACACTGTTTGCAATTCCGTCTGCACTTGCTGGGCCATGAATCAAATTGTTATAACTTTAGGAGAATTACAATAAACCCTCAAGATGTCCGAATTTTTAAGATTTTTACGGTATCCAGAAAATCTATTTCCAAATTTAGGGGAGTGAAGTTGGGTTATTTTTGGACATGTATAAACATGTAAAGAAAATAGCATTTTTTTGCAAATAGTTGCGGCCTTGTTCAGACGCTTCATTGTGGCATCTATGCGGTGTCTGATCTGGGCCTACACTGTTTGCCAGTGTGTGTGTGTGAATTCGGGCTTAACGTCGCTTTCAACAATTTTTCAGTCATATCACGACAGTGTCTGGTTGTGGCAGGGAGCTCGATGCTCACTTTTATAGTGCTGCCTCACTGAAGTATCCGGCCCCCGCCCATAGGGGCTTCAAGAAATATATGGGCTGCATGATGCTTCCACGCAGAGCTGAATCCGGCCCGCACACTAGTACTGGTAAACCGCTTAGAACTAAGCCTGTCCAGGAACCATGGTGCGAGGCGGACCGACCATGCAAACTAGAATTTGTTTTTCTACAAAAACACAGATGTCTCCCCCGTTTTTGACTGCTAAGTATAACCTTGACATTGGAGGTATTGAGCTGGGTCTTGTGTGCAACACATCTTCTAATGAAGATGAACATTTCTGCATAGTAACTTTAAAAATGTTCATAGAAAAATAAACAAGAGGCCCATGGGCCACTATGCTCACCAGAGCTCAGGTGGGCACTGCCCATCCTGCCCAATGGCAGCCATGTATTTTAACATGATATCATTTTAATCCACCAAATGAACCCCCATGTCCAAATGAGCACCCATGTGGACTCAGCATCTGAAAAGTTAGGCCTTTTATGAAGTAGAGGGGGTGGGGCATGGACCCAATGGAGCCCTGGTTGGTATCACTAAATGCGTCTTATCATAAGAAACAAAAATATATATGGTTTAGCAGTGGGGATCTGTAAGGCCTCTTTAACAGTTGAGGGGTTGGGGCATGCCCTGTTGATCCCAGGAAAGCCCAAACTGTTGTCCCTAAATGTGTCTTATCATAAGGACCAAGTATATATATGGTTCAGTGCTGGGAATCTGACCGGTTTCAGAGATTTGAGGCCCTTTTATGAAATAGGAATGGCCCCTGCGGACCCCGCTACAGTAGGTGTGCTAATAATAAGGAACAAGAACATATATGATTATGGGGTGGGGATTTGAATGGTTTTTGAAATATAAAGCCTTTTATGAAATGGAAGGGCGGGGCACATTGCCTCAGCACAAAGAGACCTCCAGGTTGGTGTGATTGAACGAGTCTTATCATAAGGAACAAGTATATGGTTTAGGGGTGGGGATCTGAACTATTTCTGATATATATGGCTTTTAATGAAGTAAAGCGGTGTGGCATGGCCTGGGCGTGCCCCGGGGACTCCCAAGCTGGTGTCACTGAATGCGTCTTATCATAAGAAAGATGAATATATATGGTTTAGGGTGGGGCTAAGAACATTCTCTGAGATATAAGGCCTTATGTGAAGTGGAGGGGTGGGGCAAGGCCCAGGGAGACTCTCAGGTTGGTGTCAATGAATGTGTCTTATCATAAGGATCAAGACTATATATGGTTAAGGGGTGGCCATCTGTAGGGTTTCCGAGATATTGTGATATTATAAAATGGAGGGGGTGGGGCATGGCCCCAGCATATCCCTGGGAACCCCCAGGTTGGTGTTACTGAATGCATCTTATCATAATGAACAAGAATATATATGGTTTAGGGGTGGGGATCTGAACAGTTTCTGAAATATATGGCCTTTTTTGAAGTTGAGGGGTGGGGCAAGGCCCCAGCGCGTCTCTGAGGACCCCCAGGTTGGTGTCAATGAATGTGTCTTATCATAAGAAGCAAGCATATATATGGTTTATGGGCGGGGATCTGTAAGGTTTCCGAGATATTGGGCCTTTTATCAAATGGAGGGGGTGGGGCATGGCCCCGGTGCATCCAGGGGACTCCCAGGTTGATGTCACTGAATGGGTCTTATCAAAAGGAACAAGAATATATATGGTTTAGGGGTGGGAATCTGAATGGTTTCCGAGATATTGGGCCTTTTATAAAGTTGAGGGGGTGGGGCCTGACCTGTGCGCATCCCTGACGACCCCCAGGTTGGTGTTACTGAATGCGTCTTATCAATAGGAACAAGAATATATATGGTTTAGGGGTGGGGATCTGAACAGTTTCTGAGATATATGGCCTTTTGTGAAGTGGAGGGGTGGGGCAAGGCCCCAGCACATCTCTGAGGACCCCCAGGTTGGTGTCAATGAATGTGTCTTATCATAAGAAGCACGCATATATATGGTTTATGGGCGGGGATCTGTAAGGTTTACGAGATATTGGGCCTTTTATGAAATGGAGGGGGTGGGGCATGGCCCCGGCGCATCCAGGGGACTCCCAGGTTGATGTCACTGAATGGGTCTTATCATAAGGAACAAGAATATATATGGTTTAGGGGTGGGGATCTGAATGGTTTCCGAGATATTGGGCCTTTTATTAAGTGGAGGGGGTGGGGCATGACCTCGGCGCATCCCCGAGGACCCCAAGGTTGGTGTTACTAAATGCGTCTTATCAATAGGAACAAGAATATATATGGTTTAGGGGTCGGGATCTGAATGGTTTCTGAGATATATGGCCTTTTATGAAGTGGAGGGGGTGGGGCATGGCCCCGGCACAACCTGGGGGACCCTCAGGTTGGCATAAAAGCATATGGCTGAAAGAATTTTACTCAAGTAACATTTCTATAAAAGTTTTGTCCAAATATCTGCAATGACTTGGCAGTAAATGCCATTTTTCAATTTTCCCCATTATAAGTCTATGGAAACTCTAAGTTGCCATAGCAACCAAACTAATGGGCCGATTTTCATAAAAAACACAAACTTTCAATCCCCCAGCCCAAGGATGCTACAGATAAAATTTGGGCTGAATCGGTCCAGTGGCTTCAGAGAAGAAGATGTTTGAAAGTGTTGACGACGACGACGACGGCGACGACGACGACAACGACGACGACGACGCCGACGCCGGACAACTGCCTATCCTATAAGCTCCCCCGGAGCCTTCGGCTCTGGTGAGCTAAAAAGTTATTGGCCGTAAACAAAAAAAGCACTTTTTTACCTTTGACCTCTAAGTATGGCCTTGACCTTTGCGGTACAACACATTGTCTCATGATGGTTAACATTTCTGCCAAGTAATTTCATAACCCATCAAAGAATAAGGAAGTTATTGACTGTCCTTTTTTTTACCTTTGACCTCTAGGTATGACCTTGACATTGGAGGTATGGAGCTTGGTCTTGCACATGACTCATGGTCCAACTTTCAAGCCTCTAGCTCCAACAGTTTTTGAGATATCTTGCTGACAAGATTTTATTAAAAAAATTCAAAGGGCAATAACTCTTGAAAGGGGCATAATCCGGATGAGAAAAAAATACGTGTCAGCTTATTTTCCATTAGGAATGCATTTATGAAATTTCAAAACCATAGCATACACAGTTCTAAAGTTATGCTATGCATCACTTTTAGGATTCATTACAATGGGCACAAATTACCAAAATGACAAAGGGCCATAACTCGCAAAGTATTTTTCGGAATTTTGTCAAAAGTTAATCAGTTCATATACTCATCACCACCAATATACTCAACAACTTTCAAGGCTCTAGCTCCAATAGTGTTTGAGATATTTTGCTGACAAGATTTTATTAAAAAAATTTCAAAGGGCAATAACTCTTGAAAGGGGCATAATCCGGATGAGAAATAAAATACGTGTCAGCTAATTTTTCATGAGGAACCCATATATGAAATTTCAAAACCCTAGCATACACGGTTCTAAAGTTATGCTATGCATCACTTTTAGCATACATTACAATGGGCACAAATTACCAAAATGACAAAGGGCCATAACTCACAAAGCATTTTTTGGAATTTTGTCAGAAGTTAATCAGTTCATCTACTCATCACCACCAATCTATTCACCAACTTTCAAGCTTTAGCTCCAATAGTTTTTGAGATATCTTGCTGACAAGATTTTATTAAAAAAAATTCAAAGGGCAATAACTCTTGAAAGGGGCATAATCCTGACGAGAAAAAAATACGCGTCAGCTTATTTTCCATCAGAAATGCATATATGAAATTTCAAAATCATAGCATACACCGTTCTAAAGTTATGCTATGCATCACTTTTAGCATACATTACAATGGGCACAAATTACCAAAATGACAAAGGGCCATAACTCACAAAGTATTTTTCGGAATTTTGTCATAAGTTAATCAGTTCATCTACTCATCACCAACAATCTATTCACAAACTTTCAAGGCTCTAGCTCCAATAGTTTTTGAGACATCTTGCTGACAAGATTTTATTAATAAAAATTTCAAAGGGCAATAACTCTTGAAAGGGGCATAATCCGGACGAGAAAAAAAATATGCGTCAGCTAATTTTCCATGAGGAATCCATATATGAAATTTCAAAACCCTAGCATACATGGTTCTAAAGTTATGCTATGCATCACTTTTAGCATACATTACAATGGGCACAAATTACCAAAATGACAAAGGGCCATAACTAAGTATTTTTCGGAATTTTGTCAAAAGTTAATCAGTTCATCTACTCATCACCATCAATATAATCACCAATTTTCAAGGCTCTAGCTCCAATAGTTTTTGAGATATCTTGCTGACAAGATTTTATTAAAAAAAAAATTCAAAGGGCAATAACTCTTGACGGGGGCATAATCCGGACGAGAAAAAAAATATGCGTCAGCTAATTTTCCATGAGGAATCCATATATGAAAATTCAAAACCCTAGCATACACGGTTCTTTAGTTATGGTATGCATCAAAAGCGTAATGGAGGGACGAACGGACGAAAGAACCAGAACCAATATGCCCCTCAAACTTTTTCAAAGTTGGGGGCATAAAAAGAAAGTTATTGACAGAACACAAAAAAGGCCCTTTTTTACCTTTAACCTCTATGTATGACCTTGACCTTTCAGGTATTAAACTGGGTCATGCGTGCAACACATCATCTCATGGTGGTTAACATTTCTGCCTAGCAATTTCAAAATCCATCTAAAAATAAGAAAGTTATTGACCAAACACGAAAAAAGGCCCCTTTTTTACATTTGACCTCTATGCATGACCTTGACATTTTAGGTACCAAACTGAATCATGCATGCAACACATCGTCCCATGATAGTTAACATGTTTGCCAAGTAACTTCAAATTCTATTTAAAAATATGCAAGTTATTGACAAAACCCGAAAAAAGGCCCCTTTTTTTACCTTTGACCTCTAAGTATGACCTTGACCTTTGAGGTACCAACCTGGGTCATGCGCGCAACATATCACCTTATATTGGTTCACATTTCTGCCATGTGATTTCAAAATCCATCTCAAAATAAGAAAGTTATTGACCAAATACGAAAAAAAGGCCCACTTTTTGACCTTTGACCTCTAAGTATGACCTTGACCTTTAAGGTACCGACCTGCCTCATGTGCACCACACATCGCCTCATGATTGTTAATAATTATGCCAAGTAATTTTAAAATCCATCTCAAAATTAGAAAGTTATTGACCAAATACGAAAAAAAGGCCCCTTTTTTTACCTTTGACCTCTAAGTATGACCTTGACCTTTGAGGAACAGACCTGCCTCATGCGCACCACACATCGTCTTATGGTTGTTAATAATTATGCCAAGTAATTTTAAAATCCATCTCAAAATAAGAAAGTTATTGACCAAATACGAAAAAAAGGCCCCTTTTTTGACCTTTGACCTCTAAGTATGACCTTGACCTTTGAGGTACCGACCTGCCTCATGCACACAACACATCGTCTTATGGTTGTTAATAATTATGCCAAGTAATTTTAAAATCCATCTCAAAATAAGAAAGTTATTGACCAAATACGAAAAAAAGGCCCCTTTTTGACCTTTGACCTCTAAGTATGACCTTGACCTTTGAGGTACCGACCTGCCTCATGCGCACCACACATCGTCTTATGGTTGTTAATATTTCTGCCGAGTAATTTTAAAATCCATCAAAAAATAAGAAAGTTATTGACCGGACACGATTTGCCCATACATATATACATACCAACAAACTTCCAAGGGAGATAATTCAAAAAGTATAAATGCGAGAGTTATGGTTCTTGCGCACTGCACGTCGTCTAATGCTGATTAATATTTATACAAAGTTTCGTGACGATAGCTCTAACGGTTTTCAAGTTACAGAGCGGACACGAAAGTGTGACAGACGGACAGACGGACAGACAGACAGACGGACAGACAGACGCCCGGGGGAAAAACAATATGTCTCTCCGAAAAAAAATTTTTCGGGGGAGACATAATAAACCCTATTGGTTTCATTGGGCGACAGGGCTTCAGATGTCATTTCATCTCAATGTCGGGGAAAAGTCCCACAAAATTGGAAGCAACGTCTCCAAAATGACCTTTACAGTGTTGACGGGGACGTTAAACCTCAAATCAAACAAAACAAACACTGAAGTATCATGTGCCAGACACATTACATGATACCACACCCAGTCACACTATCCTGACACTGGGTCGACCAGTCCTAGCTCTACACCGTAAATCTGAGTGCCAAGCGAGGAGCAGCTAGTACCATTTTTAAGGACTTTGGTATGTCGCGGCCCGGGATCGAACCCGTGACCTCCCATTCCCCTGAGCAGACACTACCAACTGAGCTATCGGGGCCGGTACTGTTTGCCAGTGTGTGTGTGAAGTCGGGTGTAACGTCGCTTTCAACAATTTTTCAGTCATATCACGACAGTGTCTGGTTGCGACAGGGAGCTCAATGCTCACTTTTATAGTGCTGCCTCACTGAAGTATCCGGCCCCCGCCCATAGGGGCTTCAAGAAATATATGGGCTGCATGATGCTTCCACGCAGAGCTGAATCCGGCCCACACACTAGTACTGGTAAACCGCTTAGAACTAAGCCTGTCCAGGAACCATGGTGCGAGGCGGACCGACCATGCAAATAAACCCTATTGGTTTCATTGGGCGACAGGGCTTCAGATGTCATTTCATCTCAATGTCGGGGAAAAGTCCCACAAAATTGGAAGCAACGTCTCCAAAATGACCTTTACAGTATGGACGGGGACGTTAAACCTCAAATCAAACAAAACAAACACTGAAGTATCATGTGCCAGACACATTACATGATACCACACCCAGTCACACTATCCTGACACTGGGTCGACCAGTCCTAGCTCTACCCCGTAAATCTGAGTGCCAAGCGAGGAGCAGCTAGTACCATTCTTAACGACTTTGGTATGTCGCGGCCCGGGATCGAACCCGTGACCTCCCATTCCCCTGAGCAGACACTACAAACTGAGCTATCGGGGCCGGTACTGTTTGCCAGTGTGTGTGTGAAGTCGGGTTTAACGTCGCTTTCAACAATTTTTCAGTCATATCACGACAGTGTCTGGTTGCGACAGGGAGCTCAATGCTCACTTTTATAGTGCTGCCTCACTGAAGTAGCATGTCCCAGACACATTACATGATACCACACCCAGTCACATTATCCTGACACTGGGTCGACCAGTCCTAGCTCTACCCCGTAAATCTGAGTGCCAAGCAAGGAGCAGCTAGTACCATTTTTAAGGACTTTGGTATGTCGCGGCCCGGGATCGAACCCGTGACCTCCCGTTCCCCGGAGCGGACACTACCAACTGAGCTATCGGGGCCGGTACTGTTTGCCAGTATCCAGTTCTAAGGTTCCCATATTAAATGGAATGAATCTGTGAAAAAAGTTTTATATGAGCCCATTAACACTACAAAGTTTAATTTGTTTGGTGTTAATGGCCCAGTTAACACTATTAAGGTCATACTGAGCTAGTAAGTTTACCTAACCACACATTACATGTACCTCAGCAGGCTTATGCGGCCTTAGGAGGCCTTCATGCGGACTGAACAAATTATTTGTCTAAATCGTGACGGAGGTAAGGGCGAGGATTGTGGCCACGTAAAATCGATTTAAGTCCCCCAGTGGAAATCTTCCACTGACCGTTCCAAGGCGGCTCTTCTGTGGCGATTTATTTATGTTGTTGTTTGTTACTTACTGTGTGTATCACTTGTGTCTTTTAATTTTGGATGGCCATATGGCCATTTTGTGGGAAAGTAACTGTCCTTATGGCCTTCCTTTGTTTAGGTTTCCATTATGGTCTGGTCGCTTAATGTTTGTATTTCTTTCCCTTTGGTGTCTTTTATGGGTGGAGTAAGTTAATTGTATCAATTCCTGATATTTGTTTTGCTTCTACTTTATACATGCGTTTTTAATCAGCAGAAAATTCTTTCACCCAAACTGAAAAAAAGCTTTTCTTGAATCAGTGACACAGACAGAATAGCTGTAGAAAATATTTTATACTCAATCCCCATGAAATGTCATTTTATCCCAATGTCATGTAAAAAGTCCCACAAAAATGGAAGCAACGTCTCCAGAATGCCCTGTACAGTGTTGACGGGGACATTAAATGAAGTGGTTCTAATGAGTACCCGTAATGTTTTGAGCAAGAATAAAGAATTCCCTAAAATCCCTAAAAATTTGGACACATTGAGGACTTGCTGTAATTCTCCGAAAATTTTAACTTTTTTTTTTTCAAAATCCAGCAAGGTGTCCCAGAAGTGCAGATGGAATGGCAAACAGTGTAGGCCCTGATCAGACTGCTCCTTCAGGAACAGTCTGATCTGGGTTTCTGCACTGTTTACTCAGGCCCGTCTGTCACTACATGTAGGATCATTATGATATTACCGGTATTAACAAAGACCCAACTTTTCCATAGAAGAAAATTCAATGAACGGACCTGTCTAATGGCAAATGGGCAGTTTTATGTGAACATGTGACTTTGAGTATGTTTTTGCCGCAAAGGCTCAGATCAACCTCAGGGTTCAAACTACACGACAACTTCATTATAACGCTGTTCATTATAACACAGTTTTGGATATAACACGTTTTCAAGGTTCCCCAAAAATTCAAGGTTCAAGGATCCCCAAAAATGTATAGATCATAGAGAAAAATGACCATAAATGGTCATTTTTCTATATAATCTATACATTTTTGTTTGGATATAACATGATTGTTCCTACCCCCACCTATCGGGGCTTGGAGAAAAAGATGGGCTGCATGTTGCTTCCACGCAGAGCTGAAAATCACACACAAGTACTAGTAAACCGCTTAGAGAATCAAAGTCTGCCCAGGCAAAGATGTGCGAGTCGGACCGCCCTTGCTTATAAACTCTATTGGTTTCATTGGGCAACAGGGCTTGAGATGTCATTTCATCTCAATGTTGGGTAAAAGTCCCATAAAATTGGAAACAACGTTCCAAAATGAACTATACAGTGTTGACGGGGATGTTGAACCTCAAATCAAACAAACAAACAAAACAAACATGGGTGTTCAGAAAGCAAAGTTTCTGCTTTGGACCCCATTAATAGTGTTATAAAGAGGTTGTTGTGTAGCTAGGGCTAGCTAATCGGAGCTGAAAAATAATCGATTATCAGTCCTGTCATTGCGATCGATAATCGATTAGTAATCGCTGAGGTTTTTGTCATAATTTTACCTATCTGGCTTTCTGTCTGAGCCTGATTCTTACCATATGTTCCACTTTACCATATATATATTTGAACAGACAGGCCTGAGCAAACAGTGTAGACCCAGATGAGACGCCACAGTATGCGGAGTCTCATCAGGGTCTGCACTGTTTGCCACTCATCCAGCTATTTTAGGCATAACTTTGGGTAGTAAATTGTACCTATCAAGTAATCGATTAAAAGCAAATCAGATATGATAATCATTTTTGTGGAATTTATCGATGGATTAATCGATTATACAATTCACCGTGTCAACCTTAGGTGTAGCACTTGAAATTCAGGAGAAGTGACTTACACTCTGCTCCCCAAGAATAACAGGACGAAGTATTTGACAAAATTTCATGTTTGCCTACATGTCTATACAAGATATATCCCTTACATTTTGATTTCTCCCTCAACTAATCAAAGCGCCAAAGGCACTGAAATGACAGATTCTATGAGAAAATCAAAACACTGTGAAAATTACAGACAACCTTTCTAAAAAGATCTTAAAATATAGAAAAGTAGTTCTGCAAATTCCATTGTATGATGTATGTTTGCAGTTGTCTATTCACCGGTGGTATCATGAAATGCCATTCGATGTTTCAAATTTTTGGAAAGAGACTATTTACGTTTTCAAAACCAAACATTAAAATTCAAGTTTTAACAATACTACTGGCAATTAGTAACATTTTTGTCTGGTCGGTTGTGGATACCTCCCCACAAAAGATACTCTATTTTTCAAAAAGAGATCGGTGGAGAAAGGCTTGTCAGCCCAGTACATGAATGCCATTGGCCAGAAGACATTTTTGAGTAAGAACAGCACTATAAACCCGCGCGTAATCCTGCTGGATTAGATATCCCGGATTCTGAACGTAAACAAATAAATGGAACCCCGTGAGGCTGACGCACTTGATTGGTGTAATGTCTCGCTGTTCAGTTAACGTCTCAGCCATGATCTTGAATGTTCTTAATGTCGATAGCTACAATAGCTCGGCATACCATTTCGCTTATTCCATCCGATCTGTCATGCTCTATTACGCAAACGTCGCCTCGGCATACCTTACACATATGTGTCGAAACATCCCGAAACGACAATCGGCGTGATTCACGCTGAAGTGCGATGTGTCACTGAAACGCATATCATGCGAGTCGCTTAGACGCCAATATACATGTACGTATTTCATGCACCAGCGTAAGTGTCACGTCTTAATTTTGGTCACGACAGGGACGTCTAGCTCTCAAAAGTGCATCGCATAAGGGTGACGAACAGTGTCAGTGCTTATTAGTCGGTAGTTGAAACCCTTTGTTTATCTACAGGTACAGTGTAGCAGATGCCGCTGGAAATCTGCTTCGCATGTGCGTCTTTCGGATGAATCGATCTTGATGTACTGACGTCGGTCTTCCGTTACGCCGACGTCCACTAGCGTCTGCTGTTGATAGTAAGATGTCGCTCCACAGACAAATAGATCACACACATGTGGCAACCAAAATCAGAGTCAACGCCATCCGCTTTCCGACCAGCTTCTAACTGTCCATTAGAAGCCTCCGTGGTGTAGTGGTTATGCTACTCGCCTTGTAAACCAGGGATCGCAGGATCGATTCCGGACTTCTCCAGACTTTCGGATGTGTCTTTAAACCGAAATATCGTCTCCGTATGACCTTAGCTGTAGGTGGGACGTAAAACTCAAACTCTCACTCACTCAATCTAACTGTCCAGGGTTCAATGAAAAATGTTGCAATACGTTCTCACTTGATGCTTTTTGAGAACAAAATACAATTTCTTCTTTTCTAGGCACGACCTTACATCACACATCAAAAGTTTGATCCTGAACATGTGGTTTCTATCAGTGCTGGTGTGAAGGTGGTACACAAGATCGTTGGCCCCCGCCAATCGGGGCTTAAAGAAATAGATGGGCTGCATGATGCTTCCACGCAGAGCTGAAACCGACCCGCACACGAGTACCGGTAATCTGCTTAGAGGATCTCAGCCTGCCCAGGCAAAGAGGTGCGAGTCGGACTGTCCATGCATATAAACCCTATTGGTTTTGATTGGGCGGCGGCAGGGTTTGAGATGTCATTTCATCTCAGTGCCGGGTAAAAGTCCCACAAAATTGGAAGCAATGTCTCCAAAATGACCTATAGTGTTGACAGGGACGTTCAACCTCAAATCAAACAATACAAAACACAGGATCGTGGCCGGACTGGTAACCATACGTCACGGTTGATTGATTTTACCTTTTTAGCTTAAGGGCATGGTGCCTAAGCGTGTTGTAATCATGCAATCGTTTGGTTTCAAAATCAAAGCACCGAAAGTGTTGGTGGGATGTAGGTTGGGGTAAAAGTCCTGGGCTGAGATTAAACTGTTTAATTTAACTCTGAAATTCCAAACAAATAGTGATGATTTTGATAAGAAGCGCGTTCTGCAGCGTCCGAACTTGGTCTACACTGTTTGCTAAGCTCACCCTATGATTCCAGGATGACCCTCTTCAGTCTTATGGAATACCCAGGTCTCACTACGGCTATTTTCTGCAAGAAAAAGGTTATTCTGAGAAGTCAATGATAGTCACGCAGATGTTAGCTCTGAATCGCTTTTTTATTAGTAACTTCGGGTCGAATGCCAAACAATCAACCCAAACATAGCCAGGTCGTTTGTCAGTCTTGGTTACATGTAAGTGTTATCTGTAAAATCTGCACTTGAAAAAATGTTCGATCTGGCAAACAATGTAGACTAAGATCAAACGCCACAGAACACGGTGCTGATCTTGTTCTACATTTTTGCATCAGTTACTAAACTTCCATTAACTTTAAACGGATCAGTCCAAGTCCTCTTTATGACCAGCCCACATTTAGAGACAATCGGCATGGGTGTTGTCAGTGCTTTGATTTATTCACTGCCATGAGTTTCTGGAGTGTACTCTTCCATCACTGAAGTTGGGCTCGACCATTCTGCTAAATATGGCACCTTGAATTATATCACAGGACCTACACTGTTTGCATAGGTATCTGTACCATATTCCAGGGTTGAAAGGGACAGCCTTTCTGGCACAGTCTGATATACACCTAGTTGTAACTGACCTAGACTTGACCTCAAATGTCGGAAAACCCATTAATATTCTGGTCTGCAGCTGACCGGCTGGTCTTTAAGGATTAAATATTGACAGCACTGTTAGAAAACAGTGTAAAACCTGAGCAGACGTCTAAGCAGATGCCGCATCGATCTAGGTATACAGTCTCGCATGATGCAGCTGATTCATATGAAATGCTGAATCTATTCTCTGAAAGGTAAGATAAAATCATGTCGTCTGCTTCAAAAGTTTGTATTGCGATTATAGGATGTACAATTTTGATAACTGCGCCTAACCGGACTACATTTTTGTGCGAACTCATATTTCTTTGGCGGTCAAAGCCGGAAGAAAGTCGTAAGAAAGCCGGAACTACTTTACAACACGCAGGATAGCTAGAGATGACAGATAGAATCTGTCATTAAAAATGGGGAAATATTTGAACATATAGGGAGACTATTTAATACTTCTCTTCTCGAGCCTGAATCTGCCAAACAAGCCATCAAAGTGCATTACTAGAAAACCATGTAAAAACATGTACACTTTAGTCCCTTTAGTACTCTATCCATTATAACACTGTTTCGGTTATAACATGGCCAGGTCTTGCGGCCAAAATTGTCATTTTACTATAATTTCTACATAAAAATATCCCTTTATAACATGATTCAAATAAAACACAGTCCTATTCTATGCATCCCAAACTTAGCGTTATAAAGGGACTGCCCAGTAAATGAAAGGTAAGCAAGAAAAAGAATTTACCATGAGGGTAAGGGGTAAATAGAAAAATCTTGCCCTCATTATCACAGCTGAACATCACTTAGCAAGCCTCGTGAACAGGGCTAGAATATTCCACTCATCCACTCGCCATGATGAGTAAAAAATTTGAAGGATGAGTAAAAACTCACTTTATCATATGACGTCGCGTCTGAGAGTGTAATAACGTCATGTATTATTTTCGATAATCCACTAGCGGATTAAATATGCAAATTAGTTAGATACGTCCCGTAACGTTACATGTACGACGTCCTAAACGACGTCGCGTTTACTAACGGCGGAATATTGACATTTTGTGTAAACAATCGTGATTAGAATTCGTTTTAAATGTCATATGATAAATAGAATCTTGCATTCGTGGTAATGTATTATTGAATTTATTAAACTCGTTGAGGAAAAGGGATAAAATGCTCGGCAAAGCCTCGCATTTTATCCCTTTTCCTCAACTCGTTTAATAAATTCAATAATACATGAGCACTCATGTAAGATCCTCTATATCAACAATTTATTAAACTAGTTGAAGAAAAAGGATAAAATGCTCGGCAAAGCCTCGCATTTTATCTCTTTTCCTCAACTCATTTAATAAATTCAATAATACATGACCACTCATGTAAAAACTCTTTTTCTAGGAAATTTTCCAAAATCTAAATGCACTTGATCATGCAGGTCGAGTGAAATTTTGCAGAATTTACTAAGGCTGACACGATTAATCGTAAAATCGATTAATCGATCGATAAATTCCACAAAAATGATTATCATTTCTGATTTGCTTTTAATCGGTTACTTGATAGGTACAATTTACTACCGAAAGTCATGCCTAAAATAGCTGGATGTGTGGCAAACAGTTCAGACCCTGATGAGACGCCGCATTATCAGCGTTTCATCTGGGTCTACACTGTTTGCTCAGGCCTGTCTGTCCAAATATACATATGGTAAAGTGCAACATATGGTAAGAGTCATGCTCAGACAGAAAGTCAGATAGGTAAACTCATGACAAAAACCTTAGCGATTACTAATCGATTATCGATCGCAATAACAGGACTGATAATCGATCATCTTTTCAGCTCCGATTAGCCAGCCCTAGAATTTACCAGCTCTGATGAAGCTGGACTATGCCGCCAGGACAGTTTTTTTTCAACCAACCCCTCACACCAATTACGAAAACACACCTATATAATTCTGACCCCCCTCGAACCCCACTTTTATATAGTAAAAGTGGGGTTTAAAGGGTTAAACCTTATTTTTCTTATTTCTGCTCTAAAATATAGATTTTGGGTACTCATTAGAACCGCCTCGATGAGGCGGTTCTATCGAGGTGGTTCTCACGAGTACCCACACTCTTTATTTTGATGAGGCAGTTCTAATGAGTACCCACAATCTATATTTTGAGCAGAAATAAGACAAATATTACAATTTTCCATCTTAAAATTTAGATTTTTAAGCGGTATAGTTTACAATGCATTTGTATAGGCGTGTTTTCGTAATGCATGTTTGTTTGTTTGTTTGTATTGGAGTTTTACGGCCCAGTCAACACTATTTAGGTCATTTTTGAGCCGGTCAGTTTACCTATCAACACTTTCCTGGGCAGGCTTATACGTAAGCGGTTAACCAGTACAGTGCGCATTCTTTCGCCAGAAACAATGCGCACTGTACTGGTTAACCGCTTACGTATAAGCCTGCCCAGGAAAGTGTTGATAGGTAAACTGACCGGCTCAAAAATGACCTAAATAGTGTTGACTGGGCCGTAAAACTCCAATACAAACAAACAAACAAACATGCATTACGAAAACACGCCTATACAAATGCATTGTAAACTATACCGCTTAAAAATCTAAATTTTAAGATGGAAAATTGTAATATTTGTCTTATGTAAAACCCTAATTATCTTACCTGTCATATTCTCATTGAAGTCTATACGCCCATCGCTGGAACCTGGCAAACTTCTCTGCATGCCGTAGACCTCGTCAGGATCAAACAATTAGCCTCCTGAAAAGTTTGATACCGCTAGTACACCACAACCTCTTTATAACACTATTGATGGGGTCCAAAACATTCACTGTGTTAGTTAAACAACCGTGTTATATCCAAACAAAAATGTATAGATTATACAGAAAAATGACCATTTTTCTATATAGTCTTTACATTTTTGGGATCCAACTTGAAACCGTGTTATATCCAAAACCGTGTTATAATGAACCGTGTTATAACGAGGTTACAGTGTATTAGTAAATCTAGAACCCTTGATCACTCCTACAAGATATACACCCAATCCCTTTAATACCACTGTTTATCATAACATGGTTTGGATATAACACAGTTTACAAAATTTTTAATGGATCCCAAAAATGTATAGATTATATTGAAAAATCACCATAAATGCTCATCTTTCTATATATTTTATACATTTACGATGCCCGCCGAATTTCGTACGATTTTCAGAGGTTGTTAAAAAAAACCTGGTAAATTGCACCCATAAAGTATCATAAATGTGTTCCATATGGTTTAGGAGTAATGGCCCGGACACGAATGGGATGGACGGACGGATGTATGGACGTACGTAACGTACGTACAGACAGGGGTAACACTTAACCCATTTAGTACTGGAACCCCCAAAATGGGTAGTTGGCAAACAGCGCAGGCTCAGATCAGATGCTGCAAAATGTGGCTTCTGATCAGGGCAGAGCTCTCGGAAACGCAGGATTCTGCGTATTTTACGCCAACTTTTGCCGTTGTACGCGTAAAATTCACAACCGGCGATTCTTGTCTACGCATGTTTTTATTGCGACACGCGTCCAAAATTACAGAAGCGGTAAATTCAGAAGCTAATTTAGGCCGCTTATGCAATACCAATAAAAGATCAAATGCGGCGCCGCTTTTTATGTTGAAAGCGCACGTGCCACAAACCAGTAGGCGTGACCTATATTGACAGGTATTTTTGCAACTGTCAGTGGGAGAGACAATATTGGAAAGTGGTCGGTTTACGGCACGTGTTAAAATGATTGTACCTGTTTAATCTCCCCGCGCTAATCCCCGTGTTATTACGGATTACAATTAATTAGTTTGCTAATTGATGTAAGCTCATATCATCAACGGATTAGCATGAGTCAGTAAAATATCACGGTTAGTTAAACCAGGGTTACGGCGAAGACGATATAATTGACGAATTATCAATGTCATGTATTTTCGCGACTACACGATCATACTTTTTATCGCTCGGTCAAAGTGTGTTTCGACGTCTACTGGTGACCAAAATGTATGTAATTCTTCAAAATACAATCATTTTTAACAATAACAGGAAGTCAGACGTGGTTAGGATGCTTCCCCTACGTATTTGTTTTCACCAATTAAAAATAATTGAGCTACTGTCACATACATATACGTCCGAATTTGAAAGCACAAATAATGTTGAATAGAATGCTGCTTTTCTGATCTGGGTTTACATTATATCTGCTGTTATCCTAATACTACCTTATTTTTATGTGGCATTATTTGACTAGACGTGTGAGAATAAATCTGAGCAACTGCATGAGGGGGGGTGATAGACACATCAGTGAAATATTTCTAACTAGTACCCACAATCTACATGTTTGGAACGAAGTTATTAAATGCATTTATCAGAAAAAAAAGAGTTTGGGGGCCATGAAAGTATACAGTTTTTCATATGGACGTGTAGCCTGATAATAAGTTTTTGTCTATGTTCTATGCGCGATCCAACTTTTTTAAGTGGGAATCCAACTTTTTATCTGTGAATCCAACTTTTTACAAGGAAGGATTCCTGGAATCCTGTTTTCAAAATCCTAGTGAGAGCTCTGCAGGGCCTACAAAGTTTGCAAAAAGTTCAGCCATCTTCCTAATAAAATTTGAAGACAAGAGGCTCAACGAGCCTAACCGCTCACCTGAGGAACAGTTTAGTTAGCTGTTTGTCTCATGGTCTTTGAGCATAATTTTTTTTTTAAGTTCTTCCCAATGGAACACGGAATTGTCAATTTGGAACCTAGGGGCAGGTTTGGTAGGATTAATGTAGGGGACCACTTGACATTGCTAAATGCTAAACATGTAAGCTCTGGGCCTAGTGGTTTCAGAGAAGAAGATTTCTGAAGTTTGTTTTTTTCCATTATAAGTCTATGGGGGCTAAGGGCCCCCGGGGCGTGGCCAGTTTAGACCCCAGGGGCATGACTGGCACAATTTATGTAGGGGACCACTTGACACTGCTACATGCTTAATATGTAAGCTCTGGGCCTAGTGGTTTCAGAGAAGAAAATTTTTTAAGTTTTTCCCATTGCAAGTCTACGGGAGCTATATATATGTTGCCATGCCAACACCAGTTTCAATCTGAATTGCCCCAAAACATACTGATCTTCTCAACCCAACCGGATAATGCTTCTCATGAAATTTAATCATGATTGGCCAAGTGGCTTTAAAGATATACTTATTTGAAAATGTGAACGGATGCCGGACGCCGGACCATTGGCATACCAAAACCTAACATGAGCCTTCGGCTCAAGTGAGCTAATAACACTAGCGGATTCAGAGAAGGAGATTTTTAAGCTTTTTTTTTCCACTATAAGTCTATGGGGGCTAAGAGGCCCCGGGGCGTGGCCAGTTTAGACCCCAGGGGCATGATTTGCACAATTTATGTAGAGGACCACTTGACACTGCTACATGCTTAATATGTAGGCTCTGTGCCTAGCGGTTTCAGAGAAGAAGTATTTTTAAGCTTTTATTTCCATTATAAGTCTATGGGGGTTAAGGGACCCAAGGGCGTGGCCAATTTAGACCCCAGGGTCATAATTGGCACAATTTATGTAGGGGACCACTTGACATTGCTACATGCTTCATATGTAAGCTCTGGGCCTAGTGGTTTCAGAGAAGAAGATTTTTTTAGTTTTTTTTTTCATTATAAGTCTATGGGGCTAAGGGGTCCCTGGGCGTGGCCAGTTTGGACCCCAGGGGCATGATTTGCACAATTTATGTAGAGGACCACTTGACATTGCTACACGCTTAATATGTAAGCTCTGTGCCTAGCGGTTTCAGAGAAGAAGATTTTTTTAAGCTTTTTTTTCCATTATAAGTCTATGGGGGCTAAGGGGCCCCAGGGCGTGGCCAGTTTAGATCGCATGGGCATGATTGGCACAATTGATGAAGGGGACCACTTTACATTGCTACATGCTTAATATTTAAGCTCTGGGCCTAGTGGTTTCAGAGAAGAAGATTTTTTAAGCTTTTATTTCCATTAAAAGTCTATGGGGGTTAAGGGACCCCGGGGCTTGGCCAGTTTAGACCCCAGGGGCATGATTGGCACAATTAATGTAGAGGACCACTTGACATTACTACATGCTTAATATGCAAGCTCTGTGCCTAGCAGTTTCAGAGAAGATGAATTTTTAAGCTTTTTTTTCCATTATAAGCCTATGGGGGCTAAGGGGCCCCAGGGCGTGGCCAGTTTAGATCCCAGGGGCATGATTGGCACCATTTATCTAGAGGACCACTTGACATTGCTACATGCTTAATATGTAAGCTCTGTGCCTAGCGGTTTCAGAGAAGAAGATTTTTTTAAGCTTTTTTTTTCCATTGTAAGTCTATGGGGGCTAAGGGGCCCCAGGGCGTGGCCAGTTTAGATCGTATGGGCATGATTGGCACAATTGATGAAGGGGACCACTTTATATTGCTACATGCTTAATATTTAAGCTCTGGGCCTAGTGGTTTCAAAGAAGAAGATTTTTTAAGCTTTTTTTCCATTATAAGTCTATAGGAGCTAAGGGGCCCCGGGACGTGGCCATTTTAGACCCCAGGGGCATGATTGGCACAATTTATGTAGAGGACCACTTGACATAGCTACATGCTTAATATGTAAGCTCTGTGCCTAGCGGTTTCAGAGAAGAAGATTTTTTTAAGCTTTTAATTCCGTTTTAAGTGTATGGGGGTAAAGCGACCCTGGGACGTGGCCAGTTTCGACCCCAGGGGCATGATTGGCACAATTTATGTAGGGGACCACTTGACATTGCTACATGCTTCATATCTAAGCTCTGGGCCTAGTGGTTCCAGAGAAGAAGATTTTTTTAGCTTTTTTCCATTATAAGTCTATGGGGGCTAAGGGGCCCCGGGGCGTGGCCAGTTTAGACCCCAGGGGCATGATTGGCACAATTTATGTAGAGGACCACTTGACATTGCTACATGCTTAATTTGTAAGCTCTGTGCCTAGCGGTTTCAGAGAAGAAGATTTTTTAAGCTTTTATTTCTATGGGGGGGGGGGGGGGGGGGGGGTAAGGGACCCCAGGGCGTGGCCAGTTTAAACCCCAGGGGCATGATTGGCACAATTTATGTAGGGGACCACTTGCCTTTGCTACATGCTTCATATGTAAGCTCTGGGCCTGTTGGTTTCAGAGAAGAAGATTTTTTAAGTTTTTCCCATTGTAAGTCTATGGGAGCTGTATGTTGCCATGGCAACAAGAGTTTCCATCTGATCTGCCCCAAAACATAATGCATCTTTTCCCCCAACCTGATAATGCTTCTCATGAAATTTAATCATGATTGGCCAACTGGCTTTTAAGATATAATTAGTTGAAAATGTGAACGGACGACGGACGCCGGATCATTGGCATACTAATACCTCACATGAGCCTTCGGCTCAGGTGAGCTAAAAATGCAACCTGACACCCCTAAATTTTTAAATGAACTCCTGCTATACATACGGAGGAAGATTCCATTTGGTACAAAAGGGGTTAATGTCCTTCCGCTATAGCTGACTGAGCTTTGCTCCAGGTGATCTTATAACTACAGACTGGAATTAGAAATACTTCATTGAAAACACTTATTTAAGACAAGCTTCATCGAAAACAATTTTTTACCTTTTAATTTTTCTTCTTTTTTTTTTAAAGTAGGGATACTGTAGTAGGGCATTTTCAGGAAAAAGTAGGGAAAAGTAGGAGCAACAAAAAAGTAGGGAAAAGTAGGGCCCGCTTGAAAGCCTGTTTTATCTTAATGCAGCTTTCTTTCTTTCTACTGATACTGCGATCTGTCACATTTTACCAATACTGGCAGGTGTACATTACATACACTCCAGGTTGCAGAGTTGAAAGCCTACGCAGTAACCATGGAATTATGGTAGGGGTCTTTAACCTGCACAGGAGATGACTCGTCTTACTGCACAGGGGGGCTTCAGTTAATGTTCTGACCCGAAGGACGGTGCACTTTTTTGCAGTCATCCCTGCAAATGATGCCAATGGATAGTGTTTCCCGCAGACTAAATTTAGGGCAGGGTGCTACTCCAAAAAAGGACATTTTCGCAACGCGGCGCTGCATGTCAAAAGGGCACACCTTGCACAGACTCCTACCAAAGAGGGCAAGGCGGGGGTCTTTCCACCCCTTTAAGGAAATGGTGACAGGGAAAATCATTGACATTTTGACTGAAATTGGGAAAAATGTACCACAAACACTGTGGTTTTCTTTTATGGCATTGTTATTTGAAGAAAAAAGTTTCTAAGCAGGCCTATGCCAGGCAGCTGCCTGTGTTATAAACAACAGGGATAAACCTTAACCTGCCCAGAAGCCAAGTGCACTGCCAAACTCTCAAATGTTTGGGATCCAGATCAAAATATAAGAGCACCTATGGCTGGGTAAGATAATTGTACTTGATAGACACTCCCTGACAAAGACTAGTGTAAGAATTATATCCAAAAGCAAAGCTGTTAACATTTTTTTTACATTAGGGTAATTCTACTATGAAAACAAAACTATGAATATCATTCTTCAAGCACATTTGTTCAGGTTCATCCAAGACAAAAAAGAAGAGAGAAAAAAAAAAACATAGAACAACTAGAAATGTGTCCAGACGACACAGATGCCCCCGCCAAGGGCCCCGCCTCACCCCGAAAATCCATGTTGCAACAAAATTGTCTAAGTGTGTGACCTTGTCATCAGGAACATTTGTGAGAAGTTATATTAAAATTGGTGAAAAAATGTAAGCGCTAGAGCAATGACAAAGTTTTTCTAAAAATAGCCACAGTGACCTCGACCTTGAAAGTCGAACTGGCTCGAGGTATTGTCATAAGGGATATTTGTGTGAAGTTATATTGAAATCAGTGAAGAAATGTAGTCGCTAGAGCGATGACAAAGTTTTTCTAAAAATAGCCACAATGACCTTGAAAGTCGAAATCGCTCGATATATTGTCATAAGGAACATTTGTGTGAAGTTATATCGAAATCCGTGAAGAAATGTAAGCGCTATAGCGATGACAAAGTTTTTCTAAAAATAGCCACAGTGACCTTGACCTTGAAAGTGGAACTTGCTAGAGATATTGTCATAAGGAACATTTGTCTGAAGTAATATTGAAATTGGTGAAAAACTGTAAGCGCTAGAGCAATGACAAAGTTTTTCTAAAAATAGCCACAGTGACCTTGACCTTGAAAGTCAAACTCGTTCGAGGTATTGTCATAAGGAACATTTGTGTGAAGTTATTTTGAAACCAGTGAAGAAATGCAGGCGCTAGAGCGATGCCAAAGTTTTTGTAAAAATAGCCACAGTGACCTTGAAAGTCAAACTCGTTCTAGATATTGCCATAAGGAACATTTGTGTGAAGTTATATTGAAATTGGTGAAGAAATGTAAGGGCTAGAGCGATGACAAAGTTTTTCTTAAAATAGCCACAGTGACCTTGACCTTGAAAGTGGAACTCGCTCTAGAGATATTGTCATAAGGAACATCTGTGTGAAGTTATATTGAAATTGTCGAAGAATTGTAGGCGCTAGAGCGATGACAAAGTTTTTCTAAAAATAGCCACAGTGACCTTGACCTTGAGGTCATGAACTTGAAAGAAGAACTCGCTCGAGATATTGTCATAAGGAACATTTGTGTGAAGTTATATTGAAATCAGTGAAGAAATGTAGGCACTAGAGCGATGACAAAGTTTTTCTAAGAATAGCCACAGTGACCTTGACCTTGAGGCCATGACCTTGAAAGTCGAACTCGCTTGAGATATTTTTATAAGAAACATCAGTATGAAGTTATATTGAAATTGGTGGAGAAATGTAGGCGCTAGAGCGATGACAATGTTTTTCTCAAAATAGCCACGGTGACCTTGTTCTTGAAAGTCAAACTCACCCGAGATATTGTCATAAGGAACATTTGTGTGAAGTTATATCGAAATCAGTGAAGAAATATAGATGCTAGAGCTAAGTTGTGCAAGGGGATAATTAAAAATTTTTAAGTCTGTGACCTTGACCTTATGGGCATGGGTGGGGGTATCGCTGAAAAAAATGGACAGGTATCTAACATCATACCAAATATCAACTCAATCCATTGCACGATTTGGAAAATATCAACTCTTAAAATATCTAATTAAAAATTTCTAAGTCTGTGACCTTGACCTTGAAGCCATAGGCATGAGTGGGGGTGGTGCCAAATAAACATTTGGACCTGTATCTATCATCATAGCATACATAAGCCAAATCCATAACATAGTTTGGAAAATTTGAGCTCTTTAAAATCTTTCACATTAAAATTGTCTAAGTCTGCGACCTTGACCTTGAGGTCATAGGCATGGGTGGGGGTATTGCTGAATAAAACATTGTACCTATATCTATCATCATATGAACCAAAGCCATCATAAAAGTTCAGGTTCTACCAGGTACAAATACCTTAATTGGAGTCTTTAACATAAAAAATTTCTAAGTCCATGACCTTGAGGACATAGGCATGGGTGGGGGTATCGCTGAATAAAAGGTTGGACATATATCTATAATCATACCAAATATGAACCTATTCCATCAAATGGTTTGGAAAATAGGAGTTCTAAAATGTTCAAGTATACCTGTTACAACCAGAAATTCAACTTCGGTGAAGTTGATGTCGCACCTGCTCCCCACCTGCCCCACACAAAAAAATGAAAGTTTATTTAAGGCAGAAGATATGAATATAGGGCTTCGAGAAGAATCCATAGCCTATATATGTGAGGTAAAAAACTGACTAAGTTCACAATGTGGAAAAAGTGATAAAAATTGATCCCAAGATAAAGTGAAAACCACATGCACAACCTCATACCATAGGTAAAAACACACACAAAGTTTTAAAATGATCAATATAAAACTGTAAGAGAAGTTGCGATGACAAGAGGTACCTACTGTATATCAACTAAAGCTTAAAGTTGGCTAAGTTCACAATGTGCAAAAGTGAAAAAAAAATATTCTGAGAATTATGTCGAAATCACATGCACAACCTCATACCATGGCAAAAGCACACGCAAAGTTTCAAAATGATCGGTATAAAACTGCAAGAGGAGTTGCGATGACAAGAGGTACCTATCATATATCAATTGAAGGTTAAAAATGACTAAGTTCACAATGTGGAAAAAGTAAAAAAAAATGATCCGACGATAAAGTCCAAACCACATGCGCATCCTCATACCATAGCGAAAGCACACACAAAGTTTCAAAATGATCGGTATAAAACTGCAAGAGGAGTTGCGATGACAAGAGGTACCTATCATATATCAATCGAAGGTTAAAAATGACTAAGTTCACAATGTGGAAAAAGTGACAAAAATTTATCCGAAGATAAAGTCCAAACCACATGCGCATCTTCATAGCATGGCAAAATCACACACAAAGTTTCAAAATAATCGGTATGAAACTGTAGGAAGAGTTGCGATGACAAGAGGTACCTATTGTATATCAAATGAAGCTTAAAAATGGCTAAGTTCATAATGTGCAAAAAGCGGAAAAAAATATTCTGAAAATTATGTCGAAACCACATGCACATCCTCATAGCATGGTGAAAGCACATGCAAAGTTTCAAAATGATCGGTATAAAACTGCAAGAGGAGTTGCGATGACAAGAGGTATGTATCGCATACCTAAAAATGACTAAGTTCACAATATGGAAAAAGTGACAAAAATTGATTCGAAGATTAAGTCCAAACCACATGCGCATCCTCATACCATGGCGAAAGCACATGCAAAGTTTCCAAATGATCGGTCTAAAAGTGTAGGAGGAGTTGCGATGACAAGACATCCAGTGTAAAATGTTGACGGACGGACGGACGGAAACTTGCACGCCTATGTCTTCCTGCTAAAGCAGGTGCGACAAAAACCTTAACCTGAGTCTTTAACATTGAAAATTTCTAAGTCTGTGACCTTGACCTTGAGGTCACAGGCATGGGTGGGGGTATTGCTTAATAAAACTTTGGACCTATATCTATCATCATACCAAAGATGAACCAGTTCCATCAAATGGTTAGGAAAATATGAGTTCTAAAAGTTCAGGCTCTACCTGTTACAAAAACTTTAACCTGAGGTTACAGGATCACGTACGTACGTACACACACTAAAGACGGACGTACACATGTACGCACGTACGGAAAACCGAAAAACTATATGCAACCGGCATCATATCATGCGGGGGGCATAAAAATGATTATTCCACAGACTGACGGTAGTTTAAATTTTTTTTTATCAACGCTGCCTTAATCCAAACGTTATAAAAATTTTGGAAACTGCCTGATGTATCGTAACCTGACATGAGCGTATTGTCCCAGCCCTAGAAACCTCTGGCTTACATGATCTGTAAATAGAACTGGGAATCTTTTTTTCTTTTTTTGGTCCCTTTTCTTTAATTTAGTGTTACAGCCCTTCCAAGATTATTTCACTTATTTTGGGCCTTAATCAAAGGTTGGTCAATCCAGAGAAAAACCACCTAACCTTTTGTTGCAGAACTTGCAGGGTGTCTTACATGTGACCCGAGGATGGCTCAATCAAATTAAAAGTGGTGTTTACAGAGGTTGTCACAACTTGATGAAATGATCCCATCCAGCAAAAGAATGCCAGGATGTGGGACGTTGCCACATCATTCGCCTTATTTGCATTATCTGCTGGTTCCTAGTCTGAAGGTTATCAGCGTTGGAAAAACAGGTAACCAGACCCTCCTGACCTTTCAAGGTCAGGGGGGTCTGGTTACCGGTTTTTCCATTATTGACAATGTGCAAGCTGGGAGCCAGCAAATAATGCAAATATGGTGAATATCGGTGTAGTTACGACTGTCATCATGAGGGAGTTCGACCATCAACCAGACCATGGTAGCGGAAGTCAAATTGTGCACGTTCTTCCCATAATTTCCATGTTTTTCACCGGTGTGATCGAACAACATCTGGTAGATGTTTGGTTGACTGGTACACAGACCCTCTATTTCTTGAACAGAAGCAGTCAATTCCCGGACATTAGTGTTCGCACCTTTCGCCGCCATCTTTGTTACGTATGGTGTGACGTATCTACCAGAGTAACTTTAGTCTGGTTCGACAGAGTGACGTCACGACACTTCCGCCGTGCTACCAGACCACTACCAGACTGAGTTCGATCACACTTTGGTTAACCACTGGTACCATGGTCAACCACGGTTCGTGATCAAACTACCTCCATGTCATTTTACTCTGTTTTTGTTTGTTTGATTTGAGGTTTAACGTCCCCGTCAACACTGTAAAGGTCATTTTGGAGACGTTGCTTCCAATTTTGTGGGACTTTTACCCGACATTGAGATGAAATGACATCTCAAGCCCTGTCACCGGGAACAAGACAGTTCCCCGACACGGTTTTTGGAGACAGTTCCCCCGACACATTTGAAGACAGTTCCCCGACACTTTTGAAGACAGTTCCCCGACACTATTGTTCATAGTTAAATGACCTGTGACTGATACTTATAATTGACAATTAGTTCCCAGACACTTTTGAATCCAGTTCCCCGACACTATTGTTCATAGTCTTAATGACCTAATTGGCAATTAGGGATAATTGGGGATAATAAAGGCTAAGTGATCATTGTGAATAGATTAAGTGTACCTGTGAATCAGAGAGGCAATGTATTACTGTGTCGGGGAACTGTCTTAAGATATATTAGTTATAATTTGGACGTTTCTTGCTATGGCAACTATATTAATGAGTTGCCTGAAATTTCCTCGTTGACTTCAAGGCAGCTCGCCGACATTTGTTCTGACGATGATCTGTCTGGAAGTCTAAGCCAGAGTAGAGGTAATGTGGAATTTCTACATCAGTCAGCATTCGTCAAGATGCAATTTAAATGTAGATGGTCTTTAATGCTCGGTCAGCTTTAAAGCCTAAAAAATGTATTGCCGTCAGTCTGCCGACAACGCATGTTATGCCATTTAGTGGGATTGGTTCTTTGTCTAGTTCTATACTACCAAATTCAGATGAATAGGATGTCTTTATCGATAATGGCATCAAATATAAGCTTTTATTTTATACATGTAAAAGACTGTCGGGGATCGAACTGTCTTCAAAAATGTCGACGAACCCATAATTTAATATTTCTAAAAATCTGTCGGTGGATTGTCTTCAAAATATTGATGAACACATATTAACTATCAATTATGATAATCATCATGATCAGTCACAGGTCATTTGACTTTGAACAATAGTGTCGGGGAACTGTCTTCAAAAGTGTCGGGGAACTGTCTTCAAATATGTCGGGGAACTGTCTCCAAAAACCGTGTCGGGGAACTGTCTTGTCGGGGAACTGTCTTGATTCCCTGTCACCCAATGAAACCAATAGGGTTTATTAGCATGGACGGTCCGCCTCGCACCCCGGTTCCTGGACAGGCTTAGATCCTCTAAGCAGTTTACCAGTACTAGTGTGCGGGTCGGATTCAGCTCTGCGTGAAAGCATCGTGCAGCCCATCTATTTCTTCAAGCCCCTATGGGCGGGGGCGAAATTTTACTCTGTTGGAAGAGTAACATATTTTTTTTTTTTAATTTCTCGAAGGAATTCTTTAAGTGGAAACAAATTTTGTTTTGCCGGCACCAAGGGCTGAAGTAAAGTGTGCATGAAAGATGGGTGAAGCATGCTTTGTTCTATTTTTAGAAAGGGGAATTCCCAATAGATCTATGCTCTCTAAATCAGCAAAGAAGTGAAAAATGCGCCCTGGCTTACAATTTAACCAGCAAATTCTACACACAAACAGTACTTTGAAGAATCTGCAAATCTGCAGAGACGACAAAATAGCTTGTTCTCAAGGATTTTAGAACTTAGATAACTTTCCGAACCTTTGTTTTCCCGGCGAATGTCAACAATACCTTCACGCATGCGCTTTTCCATTAAACCGCAACTGTCACAAACAAGCCACACTGGGCGGGTATAGCTAAACAGGGAAAGGAAGAAACATAAGAATATTTATTTAACGTTGGTTTTCAAGTATACAACATTTAAGCATTAGCTCTCAAAGCTATTTTACCGACAAAATAAACTGTACAAGTATATGAAGAAGGAAATCAAAGAGAGTTCTAAAATATCACAGACTTTTTTTTTTTTTTTTTTACATATTTTACATTAAGACACATACCAGGCAGAATAAAAATAGAACATAAGAGCTTTTGTCACATAATTCATAGTTTCATATCACAGACTTAATATGTATTATTTTTTTGTTTGTTTGTTTGTTTTTCTAAAAGGTATAAGCTCATTATAAAATTAAAAGATATTTGAACTGATCACTATTAATTATATATATATTAATATAATTTATATGCCTTTACATGTCCGCTAACTGGATAAAAGGACGAAACCGAAAGGGGAATAGTGTAGCAACTCTTGACATATAGTTCTTGCAATAATCCTGCCTCGAAAAACGATAGACCAATTAACCGGCAAGCAAAGCCATAAATACAGTTTTATTCCTGGTCAAAGCCACAACAGTACATGACTCACCGCCTCGCCAGAGGACAGACACACGTTGAACCAACATATCTATGAGAAGCGCCCCCAACCCCTCCCCCGATGAAGCATGCATCACACATAGACCCCGGGGACCACGATCAAAACAGCCAAAAAGGAGGGAATAAACATATCAAGCACATGTAATAAAACAAAGAATGTAACTAAAACAAAAAAAATCATACGGGACAGTTGATGAGACTTCAGTGGCTATCTTGCAAATGTTTCAGCCATTAATGCCGTAAGAGTACATACCTCTATCTGTTTATGGGGATGGTAATTGTTTTGTCTGGAGTCCCGCAAGGGACCGTTCTTGGTCCACTTTTGTTCTCCCTGTACATCAATGATATTTCCACTGACATTGACTCAGAAATAAGACTGTTCGCAGATGACTGTGTTTGTTACCGGGAAATTAGAGATACAGATGACTCATTGAAACTTCAGGCTGACATAGATAGATTAGGATGTTGGGCACGTAAATGGGGCATGAGATTTCAGCCAGTTAAATGCAATATTATGCAGATAACTAGGAAGAGATCTAATAAAGTTGAGGCTTCTTACACCTTAGAGGGTACGGTCCTCGAGAATGTGGACTCGATTAAATACCTTGGAGTGACAATCTCACACAACTTGAGATGGAATACTCATATTAGCAACATGTGTACTAAGGCAAATAGAACGCTTGGTTTCCTGAGGCGAAATCTTCATCAGTGCCCTCAGGATGTAAAAGAGGCAGCATATAAAGGTCTTGTTCGCCCAATCTTGGAATATGGTAGTTGTATCTGGGACCCCAGTGGAGTGGTCCTTAACGATGAAATTGAGAAAGTTCAGAATAGAGCTGCTAGATTTGTAACAGGCAATTACTGCTTTGAAACTGGGAGCATGACAGGAATACTTGGAAAATTAAAATGGGAGTCTCTCAAGAAAAGGAGAAAAGACAGTAGGCTAATCCTTTTATACAAAGGTCTAAAGGGTGCTGCCAGCATTCCAACAGATGACCTTGTTCCCCCAGCTAGATACTGTAGAAATCACCATTCGTTGGCGTTTCAGACCCTTAGCGCAAGAACTGACATTTATAAAGAGTCGTTCTTCCCCAGAACCATTAGAGATTGGAATGCCCTTCCCGATTCGATAATTTCGACAGCTGAAGGTGCTGATGATTGTGTAGCTAAATTTACCTCTTTGGTTAGAGCTAGGGACTAACTTCCCACATCACAGGTCCTGGTGTATGAATGTCATTTGACGTGTCACCAGTAACAATTCTGATTCTGATTCTGATTCTGTATAGGTCCGTTTCTAGGGCTTTATGTGGTGATGAGAACCAGCATGCTTCGTTGCGACTCAAAACAGCTCTAGAAATTATTAACAACAGGAAATATTATGATTCAAGTATGAGAACCTATGTTGACATAATATGTGATAACAGAATATTCTTGAGTGACTATCACAAACTTATACATGATACAGTAAACCTTGGTTCCTACTCTGATATGGTAAACATATATGCATTAAGTGCTGCATTGAAAGTTCCTATCAGGTCATATTATCCTCCACAGCTGTTACCTGAACTATCTTCAGACGCATATTCAAAAGTTGTATATGGCAGAAATGTTCCCACAAAACTGAAGCCCACATTTACTGTGATATGGACTCAGTGTTTGGTACCAAGGAACGTAAGACATTTTGTCCAAACCATTTTGTCTGCATGTCTAAGATAGAGTCAGAATCAGCTGAGGCAATAGTATTAGATGTGCCTGACGGGTCTCAAAATGATAATTAAGAATTAGAGGACAAATGTTTAACTTCAAAAACACAAAATAATCATTCCACAAAAACCTCGAATGCATCACATGAATCTTTTTCCGACAGTATCATATCTGTGCACAGGTCTGACCAACACGCACCAGACACACAACATGCAGACATCCCATCAGACTTTGAAAATATAAGTGGTTTGACAGACGCTTCTTGGAAAACTGACGAAAACGACAGTTGCAATGCTGATACGGACGTTTGTCAGACTATAATCCCTCCCGACAGCTCTGTCTGTGAAGAACTAGACATGTCAGATGAACAAAACTCTGACGAGTCTGGTTCTTCGATAGAAGAACCCCATCCCGCAAAAGGACGGTTAGAAAACGGCAAATTTCTTGAAACGGGGCAAGTAGTTAATTTATTGATAGAGGCAAATGAACCGCTTGATGAGATCTCACAGGGCCTGAAAGAAAACGTTTATTTCATTGTAAACAATGAGAGCAATTTTGCTAATAAATCTGTTTCCAAACGAAGCAATTTTTGTGATGACTGTGGTATTTGGGAAACATCAAGTGGTTCATCTCCTACTTCATACTATCAAATAATAGGTAACGGGAACCTGAGAAAAATTTATTGGAAACAGAAAAAGTTTTGCAATGAAAAGCAGGTTAATCGCAAACGGCAATACATTCCAATGGAACCTCAACCAGATCCTAAAACCGTAGTATCTGTACAAAGATACTACGCTAAGCTAAAATATGACAAAAATTATGAAAAAAGGGTAACTTATTTTGGTAAAGGGTCTTCTAACAAGCTAGCGTTGGTAGAGTATGTGGGAAAGTTCCCAGGTTTGTCCGCACACGGAAACAGAAAGTCTGGAGATAATGAGTATGTAAGAACACCGGCAAATGTTATGGAAGATATGGGGGAAATACTCAAATCTAATAAACCTACAGCAGCATACAACAAACTAAAGAGAAAATATGATGATATGGCTAGGCCTAGAAACTTAGGTCAGGTAAGGCACAAAGCATTTCGCGAGAAATCAAATAATAGCGACTATTTTGGTCTCCACAGAAATAATGTTGCAGATCAAATAATGATTTTAGAAAATATGGTGTCTGAGAATCACAGTTTTGTCCGTAGCATTATACGAGATAATAATAAAACTCCTTGCATCGTATTTTACTCAGACGAGCAAATATTGGATCTAAAAAACATATGCTGCTCAGGCCATTCAATTTTGGGGGTAGACAAAACATTTTTAACTTGTGCGATATGCAGGTAACCGTAACTTGTCACAAACAAGTATCTGTAACAAGAGCACTCAGTGATGAAAACCCATTTTTTATTGGATCACTTTTTATCTATGACAACAGCGACTTTGACTCGTACTTTCAGTTTTTCAGCCATCTTAAAATGAAATTAGTTGACGTTGATTTAAAGCATCTCATCATAGGAACCGACGATGAAAGGGCCATGGTTAAAGCAATTATTACCGCCTTTCCTGAATCAAACCACATTCTTTGCACGCGCCACCTGAAACAAAATGCCATACAAAAACTTACAGACGACGCTGTGTCAAAATCTGACCGATTTAATCTTGTTGAAATCATGTTTGGGAATGATGGCATTGTCAATGCTGATGACTCTATATGTTTTAATGAAAAATGTCAAACTTTTGAAAGTCAGTGCTCCCAAAAGTCAGAAAAGTTTTTGAAATATTTTCAAGACAGACTACGGCACCAATTAAAAACAAAGGTAAACCAGCCCAAAAGAATGCAGCTAATAGATTCACAGTGGACAAATAACAACTGTGAATCTATTAACCACGTTCTAAAAAAGCAAGCAGACTGGAAATCGAAACCGCTGACGGAACTAGTAACCGGTATTCAAGAGCTGGTAGACGGACAGTTCAAAGAACTGCATGGTGCTTTGTTCGACATGGGTGAATTAAGATTGTCGGACACGCACAAGCGATTCAAAGTAACCAAGACATAATGGGTTTCAAAAACTAGCCAGCAAAAGACTAGGCTGTACCGTCGGTTCAGGAACGCCAAATTATTAGACAACAAATATGTTACCTCCACTGACGGATGGAGCACGATTGTGGCTCCAAAAAAACGCATGGCAAAAAGAAAAACCAATTAAAACTTAAGGTAAATGTTAGAACTGTAACTTGGAAAAAAAGCAAAACAAGCCCAAATGACTGTGACAGTAATAGTGACATGTCAGATTAAAATATCTTCTGTGTAAGTTAGTGTCATACCGAAATTCTTATTCATCCTTCTCTAAACGAATATGATATGAAGCGTGTACCGTTTCTCGATGTTGAGAAGCCCGGCTGGGTAGGGACGGTCATATCTTATTCGTTTAGTTAATGATGACTCTTTTTCAAAACAAGTCTACCATAAAATTTCAGTGAGTGATCAATTACTCATTTGTGCAATACTGAAATTCTTACTCATCATTAGCTAAGCGAAAATGATATGAAGCGTGTACCGTTTCTCGATGTTGAGAAGCCCGGCTGGGTAGGGACGGTCATATCTTATTCGTTTAGTTAATGATGACTCTTTTTCAAAACAGGTCTACCATAAAATTTCAGTGAGTGATCAATTACTCATTAGTGCAATACTGGAATTCTTACTCATCATTAGCTAAACGAATATGATATGAAGCGTGTACCGTTTCTCGATGTTGAGAAGCCCGACTGGGTAGGGACGGTCATATCTTATTCATTTAGTTAATGATGACTTTCAAAACAGGTCTACCATGAAATTTCAGTGAGTGATCAATTACACACTAGTGCAATACTGAAATTCTTATTCATCCTTTTCTAAACGAATATGATATGAAGCGTGTACCGTTTCTCGATGTTGAGAAGCCCAGCTGGGTAGGGACGGTCATATCTTATTCGCTTAGTAAAAGCTCACAAAATTTCAATCAGTAATCAAATACTCATTAGTGCTATACTGAAATTCTTATTTATCCTTGATTTTATAGATATATCTCTCCATAAAGTGCCGAACATTACATTACCGTCAGTCCTCTAATACCATTGTGTCCTGTCTGTGATGCGCTTTTGATATGCTACTATGTAAAATGTGCTATATTTATAATATTGTTTGTTTCATCGCCATTTGCTCAAACCAATAATTTTTTACCGAGTGTCACTTGGCATTTTTAGCTAGCTTAGTGTGTAATAGCTTACCCATCAATATAAGAGTGCCATACAGTGTATGTTTGAGTTTTTCGTACCACTAACAATTAATAGTTGAGGTCATATGGAGATGTGACTTTATTCTTACACAATACCATAAATTGTGGGTACTCGTTATATTTGTTTGATTTGAGGTTTAACGTCCCTGTCAGCACTGTATAGATCATTTTGGAGACATCGGTTCCAATTTTGTGGGACGTTTACCCGACATTGAGATGAAATGACATCTCAAGCCCTGTCGCCCAATGAAACCAATAGGGTTTATAAGCCCATATATTTCTTCAAGCCCCGATGGGCTCGTTAGAATCACCAATGTGGGGACCGGTTCTAACGAGCACCCACAATCTGTTTGGTTTATGAGACGAGTAGCTTTGCCAATACACCACACAGGCTTCTTAATTAAATGTAAATATGTTCTTATTAAAATCCTGTAGATTACACTCTATATGACTTCTCAAGACTTTCGGATGAGTCTAAACCGAGGTCCCGTCTCCGTATGACCTTAGCTGTTGGTGAGACGTAAAGCTAAACGCTGATTCAGTCATTACACTTTAGATTGAGAAAAGTGTGGTTCACAGTCGTATACATTATTTCTGTGTTCTTGAAAAAAATACAGATTGTGGGCACTCGTTAGAATCTCCAATGTGGGGGCGGTTCTAACGAGCATCCACAGTCTGGTTTATGAGACGAGTAGCCTTGCCAATACACCACACAGGCTTCTTAATGTAAATATGTTTTTATGTTCTTATTATAGACCTGTAAATTACACTTTATATGAGTTCTCAAGAGTTTCAGAGGAGTAGTTAAACCGAGGTCCCGTCTCCATATGACCTTAGCTGTTGGCGAGACGTAAAGCTGAAACTCTCATTAACTCATTAAACTTTAGAATGAGAACCATGTGTGGTTCACAGTGATATGCATTTCTGTGTTCTTGAAAAAAAATAGATTGTGGACACTCGTTAGAATCGCCAATGTGGGGGCGGTTCTAACGAGCATCTAGAATTTGTTTGATTTATGAGACGAGTAGCGTTACCAATACAACACGGAATCTTTTTAAAAAAATGTAAATATGTTTGTATGTTCTTAGTAAAACCATTAAATTATATCATTCAAAGTTGCAATGTACAATTGTGACAACTGGGCAAACCAATTATAAACATAGATTACTATATATTTCGTTTTTGGTCATTTGCCTCCCACCCAGCAGGCACATGACTTAATTGTGACGTCACATCAACGTCGGCCCAACGTCGTGACCTTTGCAACGTCACATCAACATCGGTGCAACGTCATGACGTTGCACCGACGTTGATTTGACGTTGCCAGAGCGACGTGTGTCTGCTGGGCATGATACGAATACCTTGGATCCAAGAAATACTTGAATATGTGAACACTGTAAATTCCACTCGATAAAGAGAAAAGTAGGGTTTACAATGGTATATATTAATGTCTGAATTCTGGCACAAAAAACATAGATTGTGGATACTTGTTAGAACCGCATCTGTTGAGACAGTTCTAACGAGCAGCCACTATCTGTTTGGTGCAAGAAACGGAGAAAAAGAAATCAATTATTTGCCTGAAAAAAAATTTAGTTATGGGCCAATAAGAGGTACCATTATATCACACAGATATTTTAAAGAGAATTCCGTCAATAGCGTTGCCGTCCAACATCTTCAGTGATGCTGGACAGTGGTACTGCAGGACATATTTTTTCTGTCTAGTCCCCAAACAATGAAAGAATCTTTTTCTTGCATACACTCTCCGGGATTCTGGAAGTCATTTACATTGTAGGCATGTAAGATTACTCAAATTTTATCTGGCCAGGATCACCGGACTAGGCCAAGACTATTCCAGGGTAAAATCCAGTATTTCCTAAAGCGGCTAGCATACTTCTAAAACTCAATCTACACTTTATATTAGAATAAATATGACCAAAGACATATAATTCTCTAACTTATGACTAAAATAAAGGTCTGTTCCGGTTATTCCAGGTCCGTTCCGGTTATTGGGTCCATTCCGGTCCATTCCGGTTAGTAAACGTACCAAAAAAAAATAAACGAGCAAGTTTAAACTTGCATAAGGAACACATGCATGAGGCTCCTCCCCAAGTCCGGATCAGCCTTACAAACTCATCATACTTACGAGTAGTTCTCAGATGATTTGGAAGACTGTTCCAGACCTGAGCAGCCTCAAAGCAACAGGTAGCCTTACCGTATCGACTTGTGCGGACTCTCATTATCTCTACTAGGTTTTCATACCTGAAAGAATACTTTGTGGGTTTAACAGATAGTAAATCATGTAGATATTCAGGTGACTGTTTGTATGAAATTTTAAAAACTTCAATCGCCATATTCCTAATTCTGTTTACATGTAAGGTAGGCATATTTACTTTCTCTAACAAGTTTTCGTAGGGACTTTGAAAGTCACCGGACACTGGTCTTAACGGAATTGCAGCTTTACGAACATTTTTTGCTTGTTTTTGAACAAAAATGCCATACCAAAAGACAGTAATTAAATTTTGAGTTTATAAAAGATTTGTAAATTAAAGTCTTTGTATCAGTGTCAAAGACATTACATAACCTGGTAAGGATATTAATTTGTCTAGCTGCCTTCTTACAAATATTTGCTATGTGTGCTTCAAAGTTTAAAGTATAGTCAATTGTAACACCTAGCAGCTTTACTGGCTCTTCACATCTGATTCCACTGCCACAGATCCCTAGTGTTTAACAGTTCTCACAAACTAACAGGCCCAACATAACTGCCTGAAATTTATCTGGATTGGCTTGCATATTATTGTTCACAAACCAGTCAATAACTCGATTACTTTCTTCTACCAGTACTGTTTTTGTAGTTTACAGACATTAACTACTATATGACAAAGTGTTATCATCTGCATAGTTGTACAATTTCGACTTTTAAATATGTCGTTTATAAAAACGTTAAAAAGGCCTAAAACTGAACCCTGAGGAACCCCTTTGATGATTTCAAACCATTCAATGTAGTAATCACAAGCTCAACGCATTGTTTCCTGTTTGACAAGTAACTCTGCAACAGCATACAGGCTGATTCAGAGAGGCCATAGGCTCCCACCTTGTCCACTATGAGCACATGCGGAAGACAGTCGAAAGACTTGAGACGTCATTAATCAAAATATCCTTCATTAATAAGGGTTTGGATTTTATAGATTTACCTAGTATCTTCCAGGACATTTCGGTTATTTCATCCATACCTGCTTATTTTCAAAATACTGAAACACCCATAATTTGCTATAAATAAAATAAACCTATTAGATCTATCATTTTTAATTTCAATAAACTTGTTTCTGATCTTGATATTGACACTAACACTCCTGATACATGTGATTGTAAAAATTCAGTGTATTGCTATCCTGCTGCTGGTCATATTATTACTGGCAATTTAAAAATTATTCCTGATTCTAGGATAAGTAATATAATATCTAAAGGACCCTTTGGTGTCTCTGATGGGTGCTGTGGGTTGATTTTATCGATTCCTGCTCATTTCCTCCACCGTTATTAAACAGGTACATAAGAACCGCACCGACATAGAGATGGTTGTCCAAGTCTCTCTTCCAATCCTCCGCATGCCTCAAAAGTGTCGTCTGGCAGCCGAAACCCTTTCTGAAAGCAGCTAAGTATTTATTAAAAATACATTCAAAGTGCTTGGTGAGCTGTATATGGAATAGGCCCTTAACAACTTTTGAGTTAGAATTTAAGATACGTACAGGCATGAAATTCTTTTTCATAAAAGGGTCATCTTTTTTTGTAAAGAGGGCTGACCTGAGCAATAATCAGATCATAAGGGAATTTTCCTGTTTTAACACTTTAGTTAAACATCAAGGAAATGGGGAATGAGACTGCCTCTGCGGCCATATTGAGAACCTTAGATGGGAGGTTATCAACACCTGTAGCTTTTATTTGCGGTTTAACATTTTTATTGCTTTGAAGACCGTGTTTTCGTCCACCGGTTTACAATTGAAAGTATCATAGCCCTCGGGAGGGGGGGGGGGCAGGGCTGTTTTCCTGAATAGCTACAAGGCGTCTAGGATGAGAACTAACATCATCACCCTGGCTATCAATACCAATTTCCCTGGCTATGTTTACATAGACGTCACTTAACACATTGCAGAAAGCAGACTTCCTTCTGGTCACATAAGAGGGTATCAATCTCCATCATGATAATGTCACAATCATTTTTACCTGATTTGAAGCTCAAAATAGGTTTAATTGTGGGTCAGAAATTTTTTGATTTTGGTCCACCACTACATCTTTCAAAGACGTAGAGCCTTATATATAGATTGCTTCTGTAGCTTAGTGACAAAATGTATTTGCTTACGGTAAGCTTCCAACTTGTATTTATTGTTATTTTTTATATTTGTTTGAAAGCATCCGCTTTTTGTATATTGCTCTCCTGAATTTACCATTCATAATAGATGGGGTCCCTCTTAGGATACTTCTGTTTCCTGGGAGCATGCTCATCCACTATGTCCATCCGAAGGGTATTGTGTGCCCAAGAGAATCAGAATCAGAATTGTTACTGGTGACACCTCAAATGACATTCATACACCAGAGCCTGTGATATGGGAAGTTAGTACCTAGCTCTAACCAAAGAGGTAAAGTTAGCTACACAATCCGCAGCACATTCAGGTGTCGAAATAATCGAATTGGGAAGGAAATTCCAATCTCTGATGCCTAAAATAGCTGCGTTTCTGCTTACATGCCGAAAACTTTTTATTTTTTGTCAACTTTTTATTTGATGGAAAAGAGCAAAAAACTTTAAAAGGGCTTAATTCCAGCCATGTTAGCAGAAAACATTCAAATAATGAGGTTTAGAACATTAATGAAGCAAAAAAGCAGGATTTTAAATATTAGTTTTACTTTTTTGACAGCTTTATGCTATTTTATCAAAAGTGCTAGAAAATACTAAGGTCGGTTGGTAAGAAAATCTTTTTATTTTTCTCTGGATGGCCATAAAATTTACAGGATCGGCACAAAAAAAATCAGGGTCGGTCGGGTTAGTGGAAACACAGCTATTTTTAGGCCTAAGGAAAATAGAACACTTGGTTTCCTGAGGCGAAATCTTCATCAGTGCCCTCAGGATGTAAAAGAGGCAGCATATAAAGGACTGGTTCGCCCAATCTTGCAATATATCATATGCTGTCTCATTGTTGAAAGTAAGACTTGCGACCAGTCTTCTTCCTCTGAACCTTGAGCCGCGTGTGTTCCTGCATGGAAACCTGCATAGGCATGCTCCATTTGCAGCCTTAGTCAAATGGCAATTATCAAGCGGCAAAAAGAAAGAGCACTATTGAATCACTTATCGCTCATGAGCGTAGTATAGAAATCATGATTTGCAGTCGTATTGGCACTGATTTCTATACATTTTCAGCTCATTTTTCGACCAGCCTTTTAAATTTCAAAAACAGGCAGTGCTTCATTTTCTACGGTGGGGCACCGGCAGTCCAACCCCATTTGCTTTTGTTGGACAAACTGCCACGATTTGCAGCCCAGAAGCACTTAACCTATGTCTTGTTGTGGAGCTATGGAGTTCTGTCCGCTTGACCATGGCAGACATAAAAAGCCTTAACCTTAACGAACAAACGAACGAACGAATCTTGCAATATGGTAGTTTCATCTGGGACCGAAGTGGAGTGGTTCTTAATGAAGAAATTGAAAAAAAGTTCAGAATAGAGCTGATAGATTTGTAACAAGCAATTACTGCTTTGAAACTTGGAGCATGACTGGAATACTAGAAAATCAAGATGGGAGTCTCTCAAGAAAAAGAGAAAAGACAGTAGGCTCATACTTTTATACAAAGGTCTAAAGATTGCTGCCAGCATCCCAACAGATGACTTTGTCCCCGCGGCTAGGCGCTATAGAAATCAACATTCATTGGCATGCAAGAACTAACATTTATGAAGAATCAATCGTTCTTCCCCCGAACTATTAGGCCTAAAAATAGCCATGTTTCCGCTAACCCGACCGACCCTGCTTCAGACACCCCGACCCTACTATTATTATCAGCAAAAGAACAAAATAAAAATTGAAACACTGACCCTACCATTTTCAATTTTCGACCCTACCCAGAGTCGTCGTTGCATTTTACCTTAGTACTTTCTCGTTTTAAGTACATTTTTGTAGTTTTTTGCATTTAGTACCTTTAAAGTTACAGAGCTAACATTTATAGCATAAAATGAATTATGATATACAGTGCAAGTCTCAACATGACAATTTCATAAACAAAACACATGTACAAAAACAAAAACACATAAAAAATACAGGCCCGACACTGTTTTTTTTTATTATTTTTTGGGGAGAAAAAACTAAAATAATAATAAAAAAAAGTTTATCCTACCTACCAACCTTTTTTTGCATGTTAGTAGAAACACAGCAACTTTTACGCCCTATAAAAAGTAGAAGTGACGGCAATGATCAGGGATCGATACAATTAACCCACAGCCCCCATCAGAGACACCAAAAGGAAAGAAACACAAACATGAAGCAACCTACCTAACGGAAACATGAACAGCGGAAAGCCAAAAGGACAGCTTCTTACCCATAAAATGGCCAATTGGTTGTCTACAACAAAATAATACAAGCGATACAAACACTCAAAGACAAACCATAACAAAAAATAAACCGCGACAGAAGAACCGCATTGGAACGGTCAGTGAAACGAATTCTACTGGGGTGGGGGGGGGGGGGGGGGCATTTTCAATACGTTTGATGGATTAAACTTAAAGAAAGCCCTCTAATGAAATGCTTTTCATTTTCTAAAGGTTGAAATGTTGTTTAAATCAAACAAAGTCACAGTGATCTTTCAGACTTTTGTCTCAAACAGAATAATTAAATCATATTGCATGTAGGCTAATTGTCTAGCACTCGGCCCCCGCTCAAAGGGGCTTGAAGAAATATATGGGCTGCACGATGCTTCAGCGCAGAGCTGAATCCGGCCCGCACACTAGAACTGGTAAACCGCTTAAAGGATCTAAGCCTGTCCAGGAACCGCTGTGCGAGGCGGACCGTCCATGCTAATAAACCCTATTTGTTTCTTCAGGCGACAGGGCTTGAGATGTCATTTCATCTCAGTATCGGGTAAAAGTCCCACTAAATTGGAAGCATCGTCTCCAAAATGACCTTTACAGTGTTTACGAGGACGTTAAACCTCAGATTCAACAAACAAAACAAAACTTGTCTAGCACATATTGCCCTATACCGTTTATAGAAATGCTCCGCTTACACGGAAACCAACCGGGGATGATATTTTCGTGTCTGCAATTTTCAGTGTGAAATTTAGAAGAAAACAAAAAAAAGAACAAAAACAAATCAAGAGTGCCCTAATGGCCCTGGATCGCTCGTCTGATCCTTATTTAAAAATATTATAGTACGTATTATAAGGTGGGGTTGATGGTTTGAGAAATTGTGGTTGACAGTGACCTAAGAAACATTTCTGTGAAATTATTTCAAATATTTAGAAGTAGAAGTTCTTTTAAGTGGGTTGTATACTTTTTAGTTCTGGTGACTGGGTTGTAGGGGGCTAGAATGGTCACCGGAAACCTGCATGCCAAAAAGGAAGACTCAACCTCAAACAGTTTAAAAGTTATGATAATGTAGGTCAAAGTCAGAGGTCCTTTTTGTATGAACGGGAAGACCTTGTCAAAAGTAACCTACATGCCAAATATGAAGGCACTATCTCAAATGGTTTAAAAGTTATGACAAAGTAGGTCAAAGGTAAAGGTTACAGGTCAAAATATTGTTGAACGAGTGGGACGCCCGTGTTACAAGGAACCTACATTCCAAATATGAAGGCTCTATCTCAAATGCTTCAAAAGTTATGATAAAGTAGGCCAAAGTTCAAGGTTACAGGTCATTGTTTGTATGAGATGGAAACCCTTGTCACAAGGAACTTACATGCCAAATGTGAAGGCTCTATGCCTAATGGTTCCAAAGTTATTATAAAGTAGGTCGCAGGTCAATATTTTTGTATGAGTGGGAAATCTTTGTCACCGGGAACCTACATGTCAAATATGAAGGTTCAACTCAAATGGTTCAAACGTATGACAAAGTAGGTCAAAGATCAAGTCACAGGTCAAATTATTGTATGTGTGGGAAGCCCTTGTCACAAGAAACATACATGCCAAATATGAAGGATCCCCCTTAACGGTTCAAAAGTAATAATAAAGTGGGTCACATGTGACGGTCTAGGTCAAAGGTCAAACATTTGTGCATGCATGGGAAGCCCTAGTCACAAATAACCTACATGCCAAATATGAAAGCTCAGTCTTAAATGGTTCAAAAGTTATGATAATGCAGGTCACAGGTCAAGGTCGCAGGTCAAATGTCTGCATGGGTGGGAAGCCCTTGTCACAAGGAACATACATGCCAAATATGAAGTATCTATCTCAAACAGTTCAAACGTTATTATAAATTAGGTCATAGGTCAAGGTCACAGGTCAATTTTTTTGTATTGTTGGGAAGCCCTTGTTAACAGAAACATACATACCAAATTTGAAGGCTCTATCCCAAATGGTTCAAACGTTATGATAAAGTAGGGTCACATTTCAAGGTCAAGGTCACAGGTCTTTTTTTGTATGGACAGGAAGCCCTCGTCACAAGGAACCTTCATGCCTCAAATGCTTCAAAAGTTATGGCAAAGTTGATCACAGGTCAAAATGTTTGTATGGGTGGGAAGCTCTTATCACACGTAACATACATACCCAATATGAAGGCTGTATCTCAAATGGTTCGAACGTTATGATAAGGTAGGTCACAGGCAAAGGTCACAGGTCATTTTTGTATGAATAGGACGCCCTTGTCACAAGGTACCTACATGCCAAATATGAAGGCACTATCTCACATGTTTCAAAAGGTCTGCCAAAGTAGGTCAAAAGTCAACGTCATGGGTCAATTTTTGGGTCGACTGTTTACAATCGATCCTTATTTACTAAATGGCAAAATCCGAAATCATGCTGTTGTCCACGTGACCATCACTGATTTGGGAAAACCAATATTACGGTTATTAATAGAAAAGTCTCGCTATTTCTATCGATGTTACATGCAGATCAGAACTATTTATAGAGTCTGGACAGGAATCGTGTCCTGGGTTTGGCAAATACCGAATACCCAGGTCAGACGCTGCAGAATGTGGAGTCTGCTTAGACGGTTACACAGGGACTACAGTGTTTGCTTAAATAGTGGCATGTATGGGTTAAAAGAAATAGTATAAGAATGCCAGGTTGCTCACGTAATGAAAGGATAACAATATCAATATCTTAATCTAGGCCACGTTATCACGTGACGACTTTCGGATTATTCCAGTCATAAAACTTTTAGATAGAGTCGATTGTACAAAAATCGTAAACAAAAACTTCTTGCACTTCAGCTAAGAACTTAAATTTGTTTATGAGCAAAAATGAGCAGCCCAGACTTTTAAAGGTGGCATCGTTATTAGACATACAGCGTAGACACACATCGGATAGACAGTACATTCCTTCTGATCAGGGACGGCGCTGTTCGCCATATATATACGACAAGTTTTGAACATGGTTCAGGCCGTACGCAGACTCTGAAAAAGGGGGAGGGGTGCGAGTTTCAGATATTTTGAGAAACCCTTGTAACAAGGAATCTATAAGCCCAACACGAAGGCCGTATGTCAAACGTACGCAGACTCTGAAAAAGGGGGAGGGGTGCGAGTTTCAGATATTTTGAGAAACCCTTGTAACAAGGAATCTATAAGCCCAACACGAAGGCCGTATGTCAAACGGTTCAAAAGTTATGACCTATTTTGATTTGTTTTCTTTGCAGTAGGTCAAAGGTCATTTTTGTATAAATTGGAAGGCCTTAATTGCTACAAGGAACATGCCCGCCAAATATGAAGACTCTATCTCAAACGGTTCAAAAGTTATGACCAGCATAAATTTGTCCAACCAACCAACGAACCAACCAACAAACAAACAGACAGGGCAAAACGATATGCCCCCGCTATCGCTACCGGGGACATTGTAAAAAGAAAGAAACAGCAGACGTGTTAAACCTTCTCTTGCTGAATATTCATTCAAGCCACACCCGTTTAGTGGAGCGTGACAGCTCAGTGGTTAGTGCACTTTCCTTTGATGCTAGAGGTCCCGGGTTCGATCCCCGGCAGCCGCAATAAAATTTCGGTGTCCGAACACGCTCCATTGGCATCATTTGCAGGGATGAATGTCATAAAGTGCACCGTCCTTCGGATCGGGACGTTAACTGGAGGCCCCCTGTGCAGGGAGAACCATCCCCTGTGCAGGTTAAAGATCCCTACCGTAATTACATGATTACTGTGTAGGCTTTCATCCTGCAAAACCTGGAGTGTATGTAACATACACCTGCGGTAATGGTCAAATGTGACCGACGCAGTATCAGTAGATAGATAGATAGATAGTTTCCGTCTATCAACCAATCAAATTACTTGATGTATTTATTGCTACAAATTCATAAATTGAATGTCAAACAGTGTAGATCCTGATCAGATGGCTTCTTCAGAAGCCATCTGATCTGGATCTACACTATTCGCAAAGATAGGGGTTGTCGTGAACAGCAAGATAAGTGTTAATATAGACTAAATTTATTTCTGATGATATGCAAAGACGGATTCCATAATTGTACTTTTGGAGAAATTGATGATGACGTCATGATAATCTTGATATCATATCTCTACTGAAGGACATCGTTATCGTTTTCTAAGCAGGTGCAACCAAATTTTAACTGCTACGTCAAGCGAAAAAGCGTCTTTAAACATGCGCGCCCAGTGAAGACTCAGATCAGACTGCGCATGTGCGCAGTCTGATCTGAATCTTCGGCGGGTGTTTAAACGGAAACTATTTCATGCAAACACGGAAGGCTGTATTTCGGACTTCAACGGGAAAACAGACTAGTTTGCGCATTTGCTTTGCACAATAGACCAAAGTCACATTTTCGCATTTTATCTCAGTAAATAAGTCCCAAAAGGTGACTCGGTTCCGTTTCGATATAGGCCTGTACAAAAATTGAGTAAAATGAAAACGATTTTTAGTAGTAGTAGTAGTAATAATAATAATAATAATAATAATAATAATAATAATAATAATAACAATAATAAAAGTAGTAAACAAATAAGCACATGTGCACAAATTCTGATCTGCAGGCCATTATTATTGATAATGATTAATAATAATATGTGTTATTGTAGTAGTAGTAGTAGTAGTAGTAGTAGTAGTAGTAGTAGTAGTAGAAGTAGTAGTAGTAGTGGTCATGCTGGCGGTGGTCGTGGTGATAGCCAGCGTGCAAAGGATGCTAGAACGTTTCATCGACATTGAGCCTCGCGCATGTATCAGTAATGTTTTCAGTTATGTTCGGCTAAAGAAATTTTGGCCATGTCTATCTATTTATGCGAATTGACCACTATCTGTTTATCATTATTATTGAAAATGTGCGTTTGTTTCAACGATATTTTTTTTTCTTTTTGTCCATAAACGAGGTGATAAGGCCCACGTACGTCATAAAGGAAAATTAACAATACTTCCTTTTCAGAAAATTCGAAAAAGACTGAAGGACATAAAAGTTGAAAGAGGAAACAACGTTTAATTTTATACGGAAATAAGTTACTCTACAATTACTAATTTAATATGGTCTCTGTTACGTTTTCAGCTTTGTTTGTAACAGTTCTGTTACACGTATCACATGTAAGAGGTTAGTTTCTTTGTTTTATTTTATACTTAGCGGTGAAATCAATGCATATCTGAAACAAATAATGAAAAATAAACATGACCATGTTATTCTCACAGTAGCAGCCCGCAGTACGTTTTGGTTTGTTTTTCTTATCAAATAAAAAGAAAATTTACGACCCCCCCCCCCCACCCGATACTATCAATATTTCATCGAATGTGTTGAAAACTTATATCATCGTGTGGGTTGCAAACACCAGAATTTTTCAAGGGGGTGAAGCATTTTACGAACAAATGTTCAGTTACAGTACATCACCAAACTCACGTATAAAATAAAAAATAAAAAGAAAATTTACTTTTTTTCGATAATATTTGGTATTTATCTTACAAAAAGAGTAAATAACCAAATGTTCTTCGGAGTATTTTCCATGTGTGGCATACACATTGTTTCATGGCCCTAAAAGGGCCATTTTGCTGATAAAAATTGTAAAAGGTTTATTGTTGCTATAAATAAATTGTTGTTGCAAACGTTTGTTTGTTTGTTTGATTTGAGGTTTAAAGTCCCCGTCAACACTGTAAAGGTCATTTTGGAGACTTTGCTTCCAATTTTGTGGGACTTTTACCCGACATTGAGATGAAATGACAACTCAATCCCTGTCGCCCAATTAAACCAATAGGGTTTATTAGCATGGACGGTCCGCCTCACACCGCGGTTCCTGGACAGGCTTAGATCCTCTAAGCGGTTTACCAGTACTAGTGTGTGGGCCGGATTCAGCTCTGCGTGGAAGCATCATGCAGCCCATATATTTCTTCAAGCCCCTATGGGCGGGGCCGTGTTGCAAACGTAGATTGTGAATGGTCGTTAGAACAGCCCCACTTAGGCGGCTCTAACGTCAGTGAGGCGGTTCTAACGAGTCAGCTGCAAACAATTCTGGTTGCAAACGTAGATTTTGGGTGGTTGTTAGAACCGCCTCACTGTGGCGGTTCTAACGAGTTACCACAATCTATGTTTTTAGCGGGAATAAGAAAATATAATGCATAGCCATATTAACACTTTTTCTGTATTAAGTGGGGTTTTCAGGTGTGTTTATTTTAAAAATTATTAAAATGTTCAGTAATTCAAACTTTTTTGTACATTCTGCGAGCCTGCCAGTTTTATTCACTGTGAGAGCTGTGTGCACTATGGTTTAAACAATCGCATGCGGGAAACCCCTTAAGGAGTACATTGGCAAACAGTGCAGGCTCAGATCAGACGCCACGGAACGCAGCGTCTGATCAGGGTCTGCACTTTTTGCTGAGAGTATTTACAGTGCAGGCCCAGATCAGACGCCACAGAACGCGGCGTCTAATCAGGGCCTGCACTATTTGCTGATAGTATTTTGCGTCAGAAATGGAATAATGATGAAAAAATAGGCCTGAAAACCCTTATATGACAAATGGACTTGTCCAACATATAGCAATGGATGAGTCCACTAGAATACAATGGGTTAAGCATTTCAATATTAAAATCAATTTTTGGTACTTGTGGGTCCGTTTTATTCTTCACTACAAAAAATGGCCAGATTTATATATTATGTTATACCCTCCGAAATTTTGAGTGTCCGACCGTCCGTCCGTCAGCACCTCATAATTTCGTTTCTGCTCCTTAAGTCTAAGTCTGATACCGTTTGAGATATTCACGAAATTCACAAATCTGTAAAGCACTGTGAGACGACGTGCAGGTCGCCCCCGCCCATCGGAGTTGGGCCGCATGGTGCTCCCACGCAGAGCTGAAAATGAGTACTGCTAAACTGCAAAAGTCCTACAGAATTGGGGTCAGCGTCTACAAAATGACTTAAATGGTGTTGACGGGGGCGTTAAACCTCAATTAAAAATGCATGACATATAAACTGTAACCCTGATTTTCTTACTTTTGAAGTTATTGCCCATTAAACATTCAATATGGCCATTTCTACCATGTACTCGTGTCCGCTCCATGACTCTGACATCATAAGAGATATTTTCATGAAACTTCACAGAGATGTAAATCAAGCACTGAGAGATCTTGAGGGTCGATTGGCTCTCAGTGACGGCTGGGAAAATATTCCTGAACTGAGAATTGATCTGTTCGTTTAACCCATTATACGGTAATTCCAATATTTTAAAGCAAGCAGTGTAGACCTGATCAGACACCGCGTTATGTGGCGTCTGATTTGATATCCACTGCTTGCTAATATGCACACGCGCAGTCCAGGTACCCGGCCCCCGCCCATAGGGGCTTGAAGAAATATATGGGCTGCATGATGTTTCCATGCAGAGCTGAATCCGGCCCGCACACTAGTACTGGTAAACCGCTTAGAGGATCTAAGCCTGTCCAGGAACCGCGGTGCGAGGCAGACCGTCCATGTTAATAAACCCTTTTGGTTTCATTGGGCGACAGGGCTTGAGATGTCATTTCATCTCAATGTCGCGTAAAAGTCCCACAAAATTGGAAGCAACGTCTCCAAAATGACCTTTACAGTGTTGACAGGGACGTTAAACCTCAAATCAAATGAAAGCAGTCCAGGTACCAGTTGTTCAAAACTAACGATGTCATTAGCTAACGTATCGTTAAAATTTTGATCATTTAATATGGCAAATATGCTAATATTTTCTGCTGAAAAATGTGAACAGCTTTTGCATCTGCAAACGCTGCTCACATTTGTTCAGCAAAAATACTACTGTTTTAGATATTGTACTTCATAGAACAGTAAACAATATGTCCACAAACGAGCTCGTTAAGCTAACTATGCTTTGAACAACTGGGCCCTGATTTTACTTTTTACGCTGCATTATGACGTCAGCGACAGTCGAGGGTATTAAGGGAATAAAAGCTATACAGAGCTTATGTCATTTGCTTCGGATATGCGACGTAAATAAAGCTCCTTTATCTTTTATCTTTATGTATGACCAAAATTCATCACGAAAACTCGCCTATATAATTTTGACCCCCTTGAACCCCACTTTTATATAGTAAAACTGGGGTTTACAGGGGTAAACCTATTTTTCTTATTTCTGCTCTAAAATAATAGATTGTGGGTACTCTTTAGAACCGCCTCATCGAGGCGGTTCTAACGAGTGCCCGCAATCTGTATTTTGAACAGAAATAAGGAAAATATCACAAGTTTTCACCCTAAAATTTTCGTTTTGGGGGCTAAAAAAATTACACAGTATTAGTATAGGCGTGTTTTCGTTATGTGTTTTCATTGTTGTTGTTTCTTCTTAAAATTTTCCATTTGACAAATATTTATATTCCTTTATTCTTTCTTGAAACCATTTCAGCGGGAATAAATTTTGGAATGATATATTTATGTTTACAAGAATAAATATAACACATGAAGAAGATTTATAAACAAATGATCAGTATCTGTTGTAAAAAGTGTCTATTCAAAAGTGTTATCTAATTAACAACGTATTAATAAAATGGTTGTCCTTTAATTCCCACTTATAAACACCTACACAGAATAATTACGGGATGAGAACAATTGCGCCCAAACGTCCCGTTTCCTCGGTAGTCAGAAATTTTGCCCTCACCTGCAACGTCATCGAGATTTTTGACCGGTCTGCCCTAGTTTATTTATAAGTCTGATTCAACATTGTCCAATACCGTAAACTTTTAACCCATTTTGAACTGAAGTATACATAGCAAAAGTCAATTTGGGGTGTCAGGTTGTGTTTTCTTCAAAATTCATTTGGGAAATGGCTTAACGTTTGCATACAGTGTAGGCCCTGATCAGACGCCGCATTCTGCGGCGACTGATCTTGACCTGCACTGTTTGCCAATTACCCGTTTTGGTGTCCAGGTACAAAATGGGTTAATCTGTTCTGAGCTATAAATGACGCAAGGAGAATTAATCTACGATGTTTTCATTCATAAGTTGTACACGACGAATCTGTGTACAATTCATAATTATTGAAAGGCAAACAAGACAGGTGCGTTCATGAAATAAATTGACAGAAAATACAAATTATTCTCTTCAGCTCCATCAGCAGTTTCATTTTTAGATATGAGGAACTTTTGAAACTGTTTTGAATCTGGAGCAATATTTTCTCACGGATGTCTGTTTTCAAGTTAGAGTCTTGGCGGTGATTAGGCCATCTGCATTGGACGAAATTTTAGTCTAACGTTAAATCTGGGGTCGATTGTCGACCCAAAAACACCATGAGATGACTTGCAGAACGTATAAACCATAACTATGGTTTGCCTGCTTTTGGAGTAATAGTGCCCTTTGAACATTAAACATAACCATTTCTACCATGTATTCGTGCAAGTTGAAAACTTTTGAGATATTTTCATCAACCTGCTTTTGGTGTTACGGCCCTTTGAACATAGTAAATATTGAAAATAGCCATTTCTGCCAATTGTAACCCTGTGTACGTTTCAGATATTTTCACACAAATGTAACGCACCACAAGACGAGGTGCAGAACACAAGAACCATAAATCTGGCTAACCTATTTATATATTTTATTGCTTGAAATGAAGCAACGGGCTCGGGCTACAAGTTCTCACAACAGTAGCCTACATTTTCAACCATCACGAAATCACGCCTATGTAATGCTGAGCCCCTTAAACCCCACTTTTATGTAGTAAAACTGGGATTTACAAGGGTAAATTTTATTTTTCTTATTTCTGCTAAATATAGATTGTGGGTATTCGTTAGAACCGCCTCGATGAGGCGGTTCTAACAAGTACCCACAATCTATATTTAGAGCAGAAATAAGAAAAATATCACAATTTTTCCTCTTAAAATTTTCGTGTTTTTTTTTTCGGCGGTAAAGTATACAAGGCATTTGTATAGGCGTGTTTTCGTAATGAATTTCGATTTCTTCTTTCAGGTGGTGCGGTGGATAACTGTCCAGCTCCGGACCCCAACTGTCATCCTTCATGTATTGTTTATGATGCTAGTCACTGCAGATATTGTAGATGCCAAGACGGTAGGTTTGTTTCTTACATGCTGTTCAATGAATGATAGAGATTTATCAGTGAAATATAAATCGATATTTTCACTGTTTTAAACAGTGAAAATACGATTTTTTATTTTTCACTGTTTGGGACTACTTTTTTCTTCAAATCTAACTCTAATTTCAATTTTATCTTTGTCAGATAACTGAACAATACTGAAATGTGTTCTAATTGACGCATAGCCCGTTCATGTGTGACGGGGACGTTACTGACGTCATTTATGACGCTGACGTCACTTCTTTTGTCGGGCGACGTTAGACTTGCCAGCAACTTCTTTGGAAAACTACTCTCTCAATTATTTCATTAATCATTCATAATAATACCATCCCAGGCCATTTCTCAGGTGCAAACTTTCAGTTTACACCCAATAGTATACCCACTAAACACGATGGACACCACTAAATTGACGCGAAACGAACAGGAACAAATATAATTTTCTCCGAATGTGAGCGACACCATTAAAGACGCTAAATATTGCCTTTTGAAGCATGTAAGAAACATAAAATTTGATTTTTTCAGTGCAAGATCAAATTTTATTTCACTCATGAACACCAAAACTGCTATTTTCACTCGTGGCTACGCCACTTGTGAAAATAACAGTTTTGGTGTTCATTCGATGAAATAAAATTCGATCTTACACTGAAAAAATCAAATATCCTCTATTTGTTTGTGTTGAAGTTTTACGTCCCCGTCAAAACTGTAGAGGTCATTTTGGAGACGTTGCTTCCGTTCGTTTGTTTGTGTTGATTTGAGGTTTAACGTCCCGTCAACACTGTAAAGGTCATTTTTGGAGACGTTGCTTCCAATTTTGTGGGACTTTTACCCCAAATTCATATGAAATGACATCTCAGGCATCTCAACGCAACCAATAGTGTTTATAAACATGGACGGTCCGACTCGCACCGCTTTGCCTGGGAAGGCTTGTATCCTCAAAGGGGATTACCAGTATACGTGTGCGGGTCGGTTTAAGCTCTGCGTGGAAACATCATTCAGCCCATCTATTTCTTCAAGCCCCGATGGGCAGGGGCCACGTTGCTTCCGTTTAACCGACACTGAGATGAAATGACATCTCAAGCTCGATGCCCGAAGAAACACCTACGGTTTAAGGGACGAACAGAGTCGTACCACTTTTCCTAGGCAGGCGGTTTCAGCTATGCGCGAAAGCATTATGCAGTCCGATCTATTTCTCCGAGTCTCGATGGTCGGGGGCGCAAGACTGTAGGTGTTAAGGGATTGTGGGTGGATACATATTCAGCGGAGGTTACTCTGCCAAAATGTTATCCCTCGTTTCAATAGGGGTCTACTCTTAAAGGAAAGAATTTGCTACTCAGGAGCAAATTCTTTCCATTAAGAAAAAGCCCCTTCTCAGGAGCAAATTCTTTCCTTTAAGAGAAAGCCCCTCCTTAGGAGCAAATTCTTTCCTTTAAGAGAAAGCCCCTCCTGAGGAGCAAATTCTTTCCTTTAAGAGAAAGCCCCTCCTCAAGAGCAAATTCTTTCCTTTAAGAGAAAGCCCCTCCTGAGGAGCAAATTCTTTCCTTTAAGAGAAAGCCCCTCCTCAAGAGCAAATTCTTTCCTTTAAGAGAAAGCCCCTCCTCAAGAGCAAATTCTTTCCTTTAAAAACAGGCACCTCCTCAGGAGCCAATTCTTTCCTTCAAGATAGAGCCGATGGTTAATCAGAGGTGGACAAAACAGAAAAACCCGAAGAAATAAAACACATGCCTTTCGTTGCAGCAGATAGCGTCTCTAATGTGGCTCTATCCTAGTATAAGTTCATTAAATAATGAAAACCAGAAAAACTAAATACAAACAACCTGATTTAGCCGATTTCATGTGATAAACTGGGTTAAGTTATATATTCAGGTTTAAAGTATTGCAGTCAATTTTATCACCGAAGCCCGGTGTAACAGGCCGGTTCTTCCCCCAGTCAGTTTCTTCCCCAGGGAAGAACTGGGCCGGCCCAGTTCTTCCCCTGGGAAGAAACTGACTAGTCAGTTTCTTCCCCACCCAGTCAGTTTCTTCCCCACCTGAATTTTTTTAGAACCATAGAGAACGAGTAATTTATGCCTCACAAATTGTTAAAAATTTGAAAAGAAACCATTCTGAATTAATTTTGTCTTTACAGCTCGAATGGCAAATTTTCTCTATGCCATACAATATATGGAGATCCAAGTAAATTGTTACCCCAATTCCAGCTTTTTATGACATTAAGACTCGTAATTGGTATTTAACTAAACAGAAATAATAAGCAACAAATCTTTAGTGCTCCAGTCTAAATATAATTTGGAAAGTGGGGGTGGGGAAGAACTGGGCCGGCCCATTTCTTCCCCGGGGAAGAACTGGGCCGGCCCATTTCTTCCCCGCAGATTTTTTATCGTTTACTAAAAATTCTTGTGATAAATTTTCTTCACGTTTAAAGACATAAATTGGTATTAACTAAACAGATTTAATAGGCAACCAATGTTTGGCGCTTAAATTTCAATGGAATTCGGAGACAGGGGGTGGGGAAGAACTGGGCCGGCCCCACCCCTGATTTTTCTGTTTTCTAATCATTCTTGTGATAAATTTCCTTTGCTTTTAAGGACAAAAATTGGTATAAACTAAAAAGATATAACACGCAACAAATGTTTGGCTCTCTAATATCAATAGAATTTGTAGGCTGGGGTGGGGAAGAACTGGGCCGGCCCAGTTCTTCCCCACCCCAGATGTTTCTGCTTACCAATAATTCTGGTGATGAATTTTCTTTGCTTTTTAAGACGTGAATTGGTATAAACTAAACAAATAATAAGCAACATATATTTGGAGCCCAAATCTTTATAGAATTTGGAGACTGGGGGCCGGCCCAGTTCTTCCCCACCCTAGATTTTTTCTGTTTACTATTAATTCTTGTTATCAATTTCTTTGCTTTTTAGGACAAAAATTGGTATAAACTAAAAAGATATAATAAGCAACAAATGTTTGGAGCTCTAATATCAATAGAATTTGGAGGCAGGGGTTGGGAACAACTGGGCCGGCCCAGTTCTTCCCCACCCCAGATGTTTCTGCTTACTAATAATTCTGGTGATAAAGTTCCTGTGCATTTTAAGACATAAATTGGTATAAACTAACAGATATAATAAGCAACAAATGTTTGGAGCTTAAATCTTAATAGAATTTGGAGACTGTGGGGTGGGGAAGAACTGGGCCGGCCCGTTTCTTCCCCACCCTTGGGTAGTTTTGTACTGTTAAGTCAATTATAATGCGGAAGGTATCTGGGGTGGGGAAGAACTGGGCCGGTCCGTTTCTTCCCCTACCCCGATCTCCAAATTCTATTTACATTTGAGCTCCAAACATTTGTTCCTTATTATATCGTTTTAGTTTATACCATTTTTTGTCTTAAAAATGAAGGAAATTTATCACAAGAAGTTTTTGTAAACAGAAAAATCTGTGGCGAGGAAGAAATGGACCGGCCCAGTTCTTCCCCACCCCCAGTCTCCAAATTGTATTTAGAATTGAGCGCCAAACAGTTGTGGCTTATTATATCTGTTTGGTTAATACCAATTTAAGTCTTAAAAAGCGAAGAAAATTTATCACAAGAATTTTTTTGTAAACAGAAAAATCTGGGGTGGGGAAGAAATGGGCCGAACCAGTTCTTCCCCGCCCCCAGTCTCCAAATTCTATTTAGACTTGAGCTCCAAACATTTGTAGCTTATTATATCTTTTTAGTTTATGCCATTTTTTGTCTTAAAAGCAAAGGGAACTTATCACAAGAATCTTTTGTAAACAGAAAAATCTTGGGTGGGGAAGAAACGGGCCGGCCCAGTTCTTCCCCACCCCCAGTCTCCAAATTATATTTAGATTTGAGCGCAAAACAGTTTTTTGCTTATTATACCTGTTTAGTTAATTACCAATTTGTGTCTTAAAAAGCGAAGAAAATATATCACAATAATTTTTTTGTAAACAGAAAAATCTGGGGTGGGGAAGAAACAGGCCGGCCCAGTTCTTACCCACCCCCAGTCTCCAAATTCTATTTAGATTTGAGCTCCAAACATTTGTTGCTTATTATTTCTTTTTAGTTTATACCATTTTTTGTCTTAAAAAACAAAGGAAATTTATCACAAGAATTTTTTGTAAACAGAAAAATCTGGGGTGGGGAAGAAACTTCCAAACCCCTAGTCTCCAAATTCTATTTAGATTTGAGCGCCAAACATTTGTGATTTATTTTATCTGTTTTGTTAATACCAATTTTAGTCTTAAAAAGCGAAGAAAATTTATAACAAGATTTTTTTTATAAACAGAAAAATCTGGGGTGGAGAAGAAACGGGCCGGATTTATCACAAGAATTTTTTGTAAACAGAAAAATCTGGGGTGGGGAAGACATTGGCCGGCCAAGTTCTTCCCCACCCCCAGTCTCCAAATTCTATTTAGATATGAGCGCCAAACAGTTTTTGCTTATTATACCTGTTTAGTTAATTACCAATTTATGTCTTAAAAAGCGAAGAAAATTTATCACAAGAATTTTTTTGTTAACAGAAAAATCTGGGATGGGGAAGAAATTGGCCGGCCCAGTTCTTCCCCATCCCCAGTTTCCAAATTCTTTTTATATTTGAGCTTCAAATATTTGTTGCTTATTATATCTTTTTAGTTTATACCATTTTTTGTCTTAAAAAGCAAAGGAAATTTATCACAAGAATTTTTTGTAAACAGAAAAATCTGGGATGGGGAAGAAACGGGCCGGCCCAGTTCTTCCCCACCCCCAGTCTCCAAATTCTATTTAGATTTGAGTGCCAAACACTTGTGGCTTATTATATCTGTTTTGTTAATACCAATTTAAGTCTTAAAAATCGAAGAAAATTTATCAAAGATGCTTGAATTGGGACGCATATTTTATTGCATCTCCATGAATGGTGTAGCATAGAGCAAATTTGGTCATTCAAGCTAAAAGGACTAGGAAATTACGAGTATTTAGAATGGTCTCTTTTCTCATTGATAACAAATTGTGAGCTGAAAAATACTCGTTGACTATGGTTCTGAAAAAAGATCAGGTGGGGAAGAAACTGACTGGGTGGGGAAGAAACTGACTAGTCAGTTTCTTCCCCCGCGGGGAAGAACCGGGCCCGCCCAGTTCTTCCCCCGGGGAAGAAACGGACCGGCCCAGTTCTTCCCCGGGGAAGAACCGGGCCGGGGGAAGAAACTGACCGTTACACCGGGACCAGTCCAACGTGGACCCACCTATGCTCAATATGTTCTAGAAAGGACCACAAGACAGAACTGAAACTGTGATGTGTACAATTTTTTTCTGGACCAGACTAGGTAGTTTCAGCATATATGCCTAATCAGTGACACTCAAACATTTTCAAAATTCCGCGATCGATGGTCCCAAAGGACAACAGAATAACCCACACTGTGATAAAACGGCAGTTGTGAGACAACGCTTCTAACCACTAGGAAACTGGCGCCCGCCCTACATAGACGATCATACATGAGTGTTCATGTATTATTGAATTGATTAAACGAGTTGCGGAAAAGGGATAAAATTCGAGGCTTTGCCGAGAATTTTATGCCTTTTCCTCAACGAGTTTAATAAATCAAATAAAACATGAGCACGAATGCAATATTCTATTTATCATATGACATTTAAAACGCATTTTATGCACGATTGTTTAACAAATATATCAATATTCCGCCATTAGTAAACGTGACGTCGTTAAGGACGTCGAACATGTAACGTTATCTAACTAATTTGCATATTTAATCCACTAGTGGATTTTCGAATTTATTACATAGAGGATCTTACATGAGTGTTCATGTGTTATTAAATTTATTAAACGATTTGAGAAAAAGAGATAAAATGCGAGGCTTTTCCGAGCATTTTATCCCTTTTCCTCAACGAGTTTAATAAATTCAATAATACACGAGCACGAATACAAGATTCTATTTATCATATGACATTTAAAACGCATTTTATTCACGATTGTTTACAAAAATGTCAGTATTACGCCATTAGCAAACGCGACGTCGTTAAGGACGTCGTACATGTAACGTTACAAGACATATCTAGCTAATTTGCATATTTAATCCGCCAGTGGATTATCGAAAATATTACATGGCCTTATTTCACTCTCAGACGCGACGTCATATGATAAATAGAGGTTATTATATGGTAAAGGTGTGCCTCTAAGTCATATTGGCACCGGTATGTCATATTGGCCAGAGGGCTTTAGCCCGAGGGCCAATATGACTTCCATTGCCAATATGACTTAGAGGCACACCTTCACCATATCATTACCTCTTTATTACATTATTTATATAGCAAAGTTATATTGCAACGTGAAGAAATGAAGGCAAAGAGAATATTTACTTTTTAAAGGTTGATGCCGGGAACGTTTCATCGAGTGGGTTGAGGATGTATTTTCGGTATCCACCGAAAAAAAAATCCTTTTAAATTATATAACTGATTAGTAGGCCTACACTAACTATGCTCACGGTAATATAGTAACATAGTAGTGCGCAGCAAATTACGTCACAAGTGACGTCGCAACTGTAAACCAAACAAAAACAAATCGCCATTTTAAATACAGAATTTCTGCAGTTCAAAGAATGCTTTTTAAGGTATTTTACAGAATGTTTTGTGCTTATTTAAAGAACATTTTGATTTTAAAGGCTCTTAGTGTCATTCATCAAGCTACTGCATAATCGATTCCGTGTGTAGCAGTCGGTCGCGGTGGTTGTTTACGTTAATATACAAGACAATTTTTGGGGACATTTTCCCCTCCCACAGATTTCTTCCGCACAATTTCCAGCTCCTCATAAGTGAAGGGATCTGTTCGTTTAAGGTTGTTGGCAAGACCTTATTGTTTCAAATGTTGGGACATCCCTGCTGTGCTTGAAAGCAACGTCCTTCACAATGCTTCCCAATCGTGAGTGAACTTCTTTTTAAAAAGTATTTTGTTTTTCATTTTTCATGCTTGCCACGAAATATCAGACTTTTCTCAAAATCTATTGTTAACACTGTCTTCTATCCAGAAGTCTAGGTCCAGAAGTCGGGTTGACATTGCTGCAAGTGATTTTTCTGCGGCCAATTTGAAGCTTATGGAGTACGGCATTAACGTTCTATTGCTATAGTAACAGAGTGGAGCAGTGCCAATATGGAAAGGCATTTTCCAAAAAATCCATATTATATGGATTTTTGGCCCCGTCACGTGACTGTGCCATTAAAATAGCGAAAACATGAGCCTGTATTGAAAGATTCTAATGTAATTTTCCTATAGTAGGTATGTAATAAATAGAGGTTATTATATGGTAAAGGTGTGCCTCTAAGTCATATTGGCACCGGTATGTCATATTGTCCCGAGGGCTTTAGCGAAATAGCGAAATAATGAGCCTGTATTGAAAGATTCTAATGTAATTTTCCTATAGTAGGTATGTAATAAATATAGATTATTCATTCTCCTAGTTGAAATATGGGATTTATAAACCGAGGGAGGTAAAACAATCCGATAAAGAAACGAGTGCGAAGCACGAGTTTCTTTAACGGATTGTTTTACCTCCCGAGGTTTATAAATCCCATATTTCAAATAGGAGAAATGTATAATCTGTATATTACATGCACTTCCATAGACTTTTAGGAGAGTTTGGATCTTGAATTTTGGATCTGAATGCCCGTTCAGTTGACTGTTTACAGCTCATGTAAACGGTTCAATCAGCGAAGTGTTACAGAATCTGGGTGGAAGAACAACTGGATGGGCGCCATTTTGAAAGCGCTTTCTACAATTTTGAACAAAAATAGAAGAAACAAAGTGTTTCGGTGATAAAACAAGTAAAACGTTAGATTAAATAAAGCAAAACTTACATCCTAATCAATGGTCATATCCATGTTTTCTTTTGTTTCAGCGTTGCATCCGACTCAAACGTCACGCATTCTGAACGTCTGTTGATATTTCTTAGACGCCATTACAATGACGTCATGAATAACGTCGCCGTGATTGAAATTTTCTCGCGTTTGAATAGAACAATTTCACTGCAAAGCGGTATCTCGTATCTTGTACATAAAGTAGTTCCAGCTGAAGGGATTTATTTCCCCGGCTAAGAGGAAATATTTCTTCTTAGCAAAAAGGAAAATACCAAGTTTATGTCTGGTAGAAATCATGGTATTTCTCTGTAATGCATGTAATCATGCATCAGTCCAGCCCGTAAATCATAGCTCAATTACTCAGACTACTGACAACTCGTCTTCTAACAACAAAGTCAGCTCAACATATATGCAAAATAATTTGCAAACTGAAATAAATAAAACTGATTTATCATTTTCCGCCAAAGGCCTCCATGTCACAAATTTGAACATAAGACATATTCTACCAAACGTTGATGAGCTCCAAATTACAATGAGTACTGAAAACTGCCCTGATATTCTCGGTATATGTGAAACATTTTTGGATCAAACCGTAAGTGATACTCAGTTAAATCTTAGCGGCTTTGAATTCTTTCGCAAAGACAGATGCGAGACACAGCACAAATCTGGTGGTGGAATTATGCTTTATTATCGAAAAACCTTAAATTGTAGACGTCGATCTGAGATTGAAATTTCCAACATTGAAACAATTTGGTCGGAAGTCACATTACCTAACTCTAAACCGTTTCTAATATGCACGGTGTATCGTCCCCCAAGTGCTACATCTGAATGGATTGATATGTTCGAGGACGAATTGTCAGTAGCTCAGTCAGCATGTACTGAGATTATAATAATGGGAGATATAAATATAGACTACCAATCTTGTTCTAATAACAAGTGGCTAAATCTAGTGCAGCTGTTCGATCTCACTCAGCTGATAACCGAACCGACAAGAATAACTCAGACTTCATCAACTCTTATCGATCACTTATATACTACTAATCCTGACAATGTTGTAGAATGTTTTGTTCCAGCATATTCGATAAGTGATCATTTTCCAATCTGTTTCTCGAGAAAAATTAATTGTAAAATACCAAAAATGAACACATAACAAAAACCTATAGGTCATTTAAAACTTTTAACGAACATCAGTTTTTGCGAGATCTTGCTGCTGATTTGGACCCATTCTGTAATTTGCCGACTGACTCTGATATAAACGAAGACTGTGCCGGTTGGATCTCAGCTATACAATATCAATTAGATCGTCATGCACCGGTACAAAAACGACGAATCAAATCAATTCGCCTCCCTGAATGGTTTAGTGATGATATAATTGAAGCCCGAAAATTAAAGGACATGAATAAGCGGCTTAAAAATTGGTCTATTTATAAAAAATACCGAAACAAAACTAAGGACCTTATACGTCGTGCCAAAAAGCAATATTTCTCGAGATCAGTTTCGGACTTAAAAGACACGAGAACTATATGGAAGCAACTAAGAAATGTAACCACTCAATCGTGTTCGTCACAAAAAAACTTACCGGACGAGCTCATAGTTGATGGGCAACTATATATTAATTCTCAGGACATCGCTCTTAAGCTCAATAATTATTTTGCATCAATTAGCGAATTGATAATTGATAAAGATGTACCTTCACTCCCACTCGATCTTACTAAAATAAACACGTTTATCAGTTCCAGAATTCCAAATAATATATTCTTTAATATCCCCTACATAACTGTTGATAGTGTGTCTGAGTCTATAAAAGCACTAAATTCTGCAAAGGCTACTGGTTTGGATGGCATCGGACCAAAAATATTAAAACTAGCGAATTCTATCTTAGCACCTTCAATAACTGCCATAATCAATAAAAGCATGAAGAACGGAATTTTTCCTGACCAGTTTAAGATGACTAAGATTTATCCAATTCACAAAGGTGGGCCTAAATCAGATCCAGCTAATTACAGGCCAATTTCAATCCTCCCAACAATCTCTAAAATATTTGAAAAACACATAAATAAACATTTAATGGCCTATTTGAATAAGTACAAACTCATACACATGAATCAGTCCGGATTTCGACAAAAACATAGCTGCCAAACTGCCCTTGTAAAATTAATAGACCAGTAGATGGCGTGCATAGATAAAGGAGATTTGGTGGGTACAGTGTTCCTCGATTTTAAAAAAGCTTTTGACTTAGTCGACCATTCAATTCTAATTGATAAACTAGCTATATACAAATTCAACAAAACATCTCTTAAATTTATGTCGTCATACCTACATTGCCGTCAGCAAGTTGTGGACAGTGGCCTAGGACATTCAAAACCGGCAATAATTAAATCAGGTGTGCCTCAAGGCTCAATTTTAGGACCGAGCCTCTTCTTGATATTCATCAATGATCTACCACTACATATGGACTTTTGCTTTACCGACATATTCGCTGATGATACTACCTTTCATATCAATGGACCTACGAAACGAGAAATCGAACCCAAATTGCAGCATGATGGTGAAAATTCTAAAACATGGGCAATACAACATAAGATGAAAATTCATTATGATAAAACTTCTTGTATGGCTGTAGGAACAAGACATAAAACGAACGAAGCATCTGAATTAACAATTTATATTGATGATAATAAAATAAAGCAAGTTGATAAGCAAAAACTTTTGGGTGTCTTCATTGATGAAAATCTACTGTGGACGGCACATATTGATTATCTCTGTGCAACTATCTCTACAAAAGTCTCTTTGCTGAGGCAGCTGTCTACCCACGTTCCTATAGAAATCCAAAAACTTTTTTATCAAGGCTACATTCTTCCCTTGATTGATTATGGCTCAAACACATGGGGAACAACTTCAAAACAAAATATTGAACGTCTTACTAAACTACAAAAACGTGCCGCACGCATCATCCTAAACGCGGATTACAATACACCATCTTTAGAGATGTTCAAAGAGTTGGGCTGGTCATCTATTCCAAACCGCCACAGCTATAATAAGGCAGTGCTCACATACAAAGGTTTAAACGGTCTTGCACCGGAGTATATCTCTGATTTACTAAAACCAGTGTCTGAAACACATAATCGAAATTTACGATCGGCAACAGATGGCTCCCTGTCAGTTCCAAGATCTCGAATATCTCTTTTTGATCGATCCTTTTCAAGCTCTGCGCCTAAATTATGGAACTCACTTCCCAAAGACATAAGAACATCTTCATCATTTGACAGCTTCAAACTGTCGGTAAAAGGTCATTTCCTATAATAATAGTATAAGTAATTTTACATAAAGCATAAATTTACGTCTCAGAGACGCTGTTACTGAAAATTACTGGGACTCCCGTTGAAAAGCTTGACCCTACAATCTCGCATTTCGCAGCTCCCCAGCTGCCCGGGGCACAATTTTGCTCTTGACGAGTTGAAGAAGACAGGTGGTGAGGCAATGGTTTATACTCCGAGGCCTTTTGTCGGCCATGTGATGGAATGTATAGGTATTATAACATGCTAATTGTTATAATCTTCCAAGTCCAAGTCATTAATTTACACTGTCCTTGACGCGTCATTTGTTGTATATTTTATGGTCATAGATATGTCCAACAGTGTACTCTTTTATAACCACTATTTACAAAGTAGAAGTAAAACAAAGATCAGGAATTGATACAATTAACTTACTCCACCCATAAAAGACACCAAAGGGAAAGAAATACAAACATTAAGCGACCAGACCATAATGGGAACCTAAACAAAGGAAGGCCATAAGGACAGTTACTTTCCCACAAAATGGCCATATGGCCATCCAAAACCAAAAGACACAAGTGATACACACAGTAAGTAACAAACAACAACATAGATAAATCGCCACAGAAGAGCCGCCTTGGAACGGTCAGTGGAAGATTTCCACTGGGGGGCTTAAATCGATTTTACGTGGCCACAATCCTTATTTCAAACAACAAAAGGGCCGTCAAGCACTTACAGTTAAACCGACATCAGTTGTCAGTTTGGTATTGTCAATATTATTGTAAATAAAGGTTATTTTTAAATTTATCTACGCATTTATATGTTATTTTTGGATGATCTAATTTTATTTTTGGTGACTCCCTATTAATGTGATGGTATCAGGCTAAAAAATACCATACCTGCAGTGTATCGACGCTAGCCAAGTGGTAAAGTCACGGGCCTGTAGAGCTGAAGTATGCGGGTTCGAATCCCGCTGGGTTTTTTTTTTTCTTTAACATTTTTTTTCGCGCCAAAAGCAAAAAATCCTCGATTTTCTCGTATGATCAACATGAATTAAATTATAAATTTCCAATCAATGTTAATTTCAAGTTATGTTATTGGTGTGCCTATTCTTTACTTTCACATGTCACATATAGGGTCTAGGCCAATCAGGTTCCATTGTATCAAATTATGGCATCTTGTATTTCAATTCTCTTGTACTTGTACTTGCTGGTGTTTCTTTTTTATTCACTATTGTAAATCAAATGTGAAGTTGATCTTTAAAATTGTGCATGACATGTATTGAACTTTAAAATAAATAGATAACCATTCACGAAAAAATAATAATACAAAAATAATAAACAGAATTTAAAATTAAAAAAGAAATAATAAAAGTGTAAATTCTGAAACTATTTTATAAAAAAAAATCAAGAAAAAAATAAATCATGCTTTTAATAGCTTTATTGCTATTGTCTGCGAGAATCGAACCTGCGACCCTAAGGAAAGTAAACCAGTCGTTGTAGGCGCTCCTCGATACTTGTTGCGCTACGCAACTGTTTACAATGACACTGCAAAATTAAGTGCTTTTGTGTTAGAATATAACCCGTTACGTACCTGTGGAAAACACCGTTGTTTGTTATGATTTATAAATAGACGAGTATTTATCATCATTGAAACCATAACACCGACATATTACGGCAGTGTACTGCTCTCGGAAGATAAGTTGACAGTGACGTGAAAGAATAAACCACCACAGGCAGGTTTGACAGGTTGTACCGTTATCATTATCATACCCATCATTGGCTGGCAGGACGGACTATACCGTTATACTTATCATTACCGAAGCGCCGTTACCCTTTGGCAATAGTGGACAATGCTTAATAACAAAAACATTCGCTGACGTCACTCTCAACTTATCCTCCGACAACAGTACCTGTAGTCTTATTGCATTGTTTTAAACCGTGTTTACAAATATTTTATTGACGACAAGATTTTATGCGCTCATAGATTTATTAATGATTTTTTTTACTACTAAGCAGATTGGGTTTTTAGATTCATATAGGAAGAAGATTCCATTTTAGTCATATGATACCTAGTATGCAATGACCAGTGTATATGTTGCAAACTTTATATGTTGTACATATGTATATATGTTAACAGAGGGCCGCAAGGTAGACTAGCTACTGTAGCTAAGTGCGCATCCCTCTTAAAATATTGTATAAATAAATATATGACGTTATTACATACCAACTATAGGAAAATTACATTAGAATCTTTCAATACAGGCTCATGTTTTCGCTATTTTGATGGCACAGTCACGTGACGGGTCAAAAATCCATATAATATGGATTTTTGGCACTGCCTTTCCATATTGGCACTGCTCTACTCTGTTACTATAGCAATAGAACGTTAATGCTGTACTACATAAGCTTCAAAATGGCCGCAGAAAAATCATTTGCAGCAATTTCAACCCGACTTCTGGACCTAGACAGAGCGATAGGAGACAGTGATAACAATAGATTTTGAGCAAAGTCTGATATTTCGTGGCAAGCATGAAAAATGAAAAACAAAATACTTTTTAATAGAAATTCACTCACGATTGGGAAGCATTGTGAAGGACGTTGCTTTCAAGCACAGCAGGGATGTCCCAACATTTGAAACAATAAGATCTTGTCAACAACCTTAAACGAACAGATCTCTTCACTTATGAGGAGTTGGAAATTGTGCGGAAGAAATCTGTGGGAGGGAAAAATGTCCCCAAAAATTGTCTTGTATTTTAACGCACAGGAGCTTGACGTATTACAATATTAAAGGGTTCATCTCTACGTTTCTATGTAATAGAAACAAATGTTATGCATAAGAATTTATTTTTCTGATTCCCACTTTCACCCCAGTGTTGACCTAATAGTGCTATAAATATCTTGTTAATCTTCTTATAGAAGATTCTAGAAAACTGAGTCACAGATTAATTTCATTTTTGTAAACAACATGTTTACAAGGAAAAGTACTTCAGAACCTTCCAGAAAGTTCTGGGTTGCATTATTTTTAGAAAAATACCTCATCTTATTCCACAGCCCTCTGGAATGTTCTAGAGAAATCTTAGGGTCTATAAAAGAGCTTGATTTTTCTCATTGAGTCAGACTTTGGAGTTTGAAGTTTGGGCTTAGAAGAAAAGTTATTTCTGAATTCTGTGTTGGATTGTTAAAGGATATTACTTTTCATTTTGGACTGTGAATTCTGTGGGATCAAGGAAAATAGATTCATTCAGGATATTTCATAACAGAGCTAAGTACATTTAATTTTCTTACTTCTACAGGTTGAAGTTAACTTGTAAATAAATTTTGTTGAATTTTTCCAAAAGGCTTGTTTGCTTTTTCTTTCTGCTACGCCTGGCTCGTAACAGAAATTGGGGGCTCGTCCGGGATAAACCATTTCGAGCATTTTAAAACCGACATTTCATGTGACGGCAGGTAATTGTCATTTCTTAACAAATAGACTTGGCAGTTGCTTCACAAAATTGGTATTTTCCCATAGCATATAGGGGATTGTGATTTCATGTGAACTGTTTTTTTCAGGTGAAATAGTACTTGTCATTTCATGTGAAATTCTTGTTGGGCTTGTCATTTCAAAAAAAAAAAAAAAAAAAAAAAAAAAAACTTTGTCAAATTACCCTCAATCTTTATTACCATAATTACTTTATAAAACAAACAAAAAGCAAACATGTCGTTTGATTTGAGAAGTTTTTTGGCTCAGCCTACTCAGGAGTTGTTTAATCTGGCCAAAAGGACAGATTTGTTAGATATTGCTTCCCATTATGGGGTCACTGCTGTCAAAACAAGCATGAAGAAGCATGAAATTAAGAATATTTTGGTACAGTTTTTTGTTGATGAAGAACTTTTCGATCCATCTGCTTTGTCTCTCATTATGGTTTCACATACTGAATTACAAATGAGACAAATTGAAATAGGAAGGCAAATTGAATTAGAGAAGTTAAGGTTAGAAATGGAAGAAAGAGAGAAGGAAAAGCAAAGAGAAATGGAAGAAAGAGAGAAGGAAAAAGAAAGAGAAATGCAGAGACAAATGCAGATGGAAAGATTAGAAATGGAAGAACGAATTCGAAAAGAAAAATTAGAACAGGAAGAAAAACAAAGAGAAATGGAGGAACGGATTGAGTTAGAAAAGGAAAAAATGAGATATAGTATTGAAGAAAAAGAAAGGGAAAGGCAATTTCAATTAAGGCTGAAGGAAATGGAACTCCAGGGTCAAGATAGGGTGAAACCTACCCCTGTTTTTGACTCTGGTAGTTACTTTGATGCCACAAAGCACATCAGATTAGTTCCGCCATTTCAGGAAAAAGAGGTAGATAAGTATTTTTTGCATTTTGAAAAAGTTGCTGAAAATTTAAAATGGCCAAAAGAGCACTGGACCTTACTTTTGCAAAGCGTTGTTGTCGGAAAGGCTCGAGATATTTATACTCAGCTGACTGTCGAGCAAAGCTCAGACTATGATTTGGTTAAGGAGCTTATTCTTAAGGCATATGAGTTGGTCCCTGAGGCTTACAGGCAGAAATTTAGGAATTGTAAAAAAGAAATTTCCCAGACCCATGTAGAATTTGCTCGAACCAAAGAACAGTTATTTGATAGGTGGTGTTCTTCTAAAAAAGTAGGCTCTAATCATGACAAACTTAGACAGCTTGTCCTTGTTGAAGAGTTCAAACGGTGCATAAATTCAGACATTAAATCTTTTCTCGATGAGAGACAGGTTGAAACTTTGGAGGAAGCTTCTCGTTTGGCAGATGATTATGCTTTGACTCATAAAGTCTCATTTGTGAACAGGCCTTATCCTCGAAAACCTTATAATCCACAGACAGGTCCAAGATTCTATCCCAGTAATCCTTCTGGTAGTTATAGCCATACATCTGGTACTTTGCCCAAACTTTCTGGTGAAAATAAAAGCCAGAATCCTTCAAAACCTTCTGGTGAAAACAGAAGCCAGAATTTTTCCAAACCTTCTGGTGAAAACAAAGACCAGAATCCCTTATCTCAACCTCAAGTAGTTTGTTATTATTGTAAAAATACAGGTCATTTGATCTCTGAGTGTTTAAAATTAAAGAGAAGGAAAGAACGAGAAAGACAAGAGGAACTTAAGCCTACAGGCTTGACTTCTATAAGGCCAAAACCACAGTCTTGTGTAAGGGAGGAAACTCTTTCTGATATCAAATTATCTGAGACTGATTCAGTTATGGAGATATATGAACCATTCTTATCAGATGGTTTTGTGTCACTAAATGGTGACAGTTATGCCCATCCTACCCCTATTAAAATCTTACGAGATACTGGAGCTTCTCAATCTCTTATTCTAGCAGATACTCTGCCTTTTTCTGAGAAGACTTCTTTGGGCCAAAGTGTCCTTATTCAGGGTGTGGAATGTGGATTTGTTAATGTTCCGCTTCATAACGTTTATTTGTCATCAGACTTGGTATCCGGTTCAGTGGCTGTTGGTATTAGACCTTCTTTACCTTTTAAAGGTGTTCATTTGTTGCTAGGCAATGACTTAGCTGGAGATAAGGTTGTGGTAAACCCACTTTTGACTTCTAATCCTTGCACTGATCAACCACCTGATCCCATTGAGCAGGAAATCCCTGATCTTTATCCATCTTGTGCAGTCACAAGGGCGATGGCACGTAAGGCCAAGCAAACTGATGGGAAACAGGATTTTGATTTAACTGATACCTTTTTGGGTCAGTCTTTTAATGACGAGATAACAAGGTCTCTGTCTTCAAGCCTGCCTGATAAGCAGACAGCTTTTCATGAGAATAACTCATCTGTCGATCTAGGCCAAGACAAAATGTCCGGGTCTCAACTAGCTATAGAACAGCACAAGGATCCTGAAATTTCGCCTTTGTTTGAAAGGGCTTTAGATGAGCAGGAAGTATCTCAGGTCCCAGTCTGTTATTATGTCAAAAATGACATTCTTATGAGAAAATGGCGTCCACCAGACGTCTCAGCAGAAGACGAGTGGACTGTCAACCACCAGATAGTGGTTCCACGGGTTTACCGTCACGAAATATTAAACTTGGCACATGAAACTCCCATGTCAGGACATTTAGGTGTCAATAAAACCTATCACAAGATTCTTAATCATTTTTACTGGCCTGGGTTAAAATCAGATGTTTCTCAGCATTGTAGGTCCTGCCATACATGCCAAATGGTAGGAAAACCCAATCAGACTATACCTAAGGCTCATTTGCAGCCTATACCTGCTTTTGATGAACCTTTCAGTCGAATAATTATAGACTGTGTGGGTCCCTTGCCCAGAACTAAGTCCGGCTGTGAATATCTTTTGACCATTATGTGTGCTTCCACACGTTTTCCTGAAGCCATTCCTTTAAGAAATATCAAAACTAAGACAATCGTCAAGGCCTTAGTGAAGTTTTTCACATTTGTTGGGCTTCCTAAATCTATTCAGTCAGACCAAGGCTCAAATTTTATGTCTGGAATATTTCAACAAGTAATGCATGAACTTGGCATTGTACAGTATAAGTCATCGGCCTATCATCCTGAAAGTCAAGGTGCCCTTGAAAGATTCCATCAAACATTGAAAAACATGATAAGATCATATTGTTTTGACACAGAGAAGGATTGGGATGAAGGCATCCATCTCCTTTTATTTGCTGTTAGAGAATCTGTGCAAGAATCTCTTGGCTTCAGTCCATTTGAATTAGTATTTGGCCATACTGTTCGTGGTCCTTTGAAACTTCTCAAAGAGAAATTTCTCTCCAATGATGACACCTCCCTGAATTTACTTCAGTATGTGTCTGATTTCAAAACTAGACTTTCAAAAGCTTGTGAGGCTGCTCGGACCAATCTTCAGTCAGCCCAAAGGAAAATGAAACAGCTATATGACATAGGGACAAAAGAAAGGAATTTTAAACCAGGTGATAAGGTACTAGCTCTTTTGCCTATTCCAGGAAAATCGTTGCAGGCCAGGTATTATGGTCCATACACTGTAGACAAAAAGATCAGTGACGTAAATTACATAATAAACACTCCTGGGAGGCGCAAGCTAAAGCAGCTATGTCATATTAACATGCTTAAGGAATACATAGATAGGGACAATACATCTTTAACATCAGTCAATCTAGTTAGCTCTGTTCCACTTAATTCATGTGACAATGACTGTGAGGATATTAATTCAGTGAAGTCGGATCCCACATCATCAAAACTTCAGAATTCTGACATTCTACGGAATCTTGACCAGAAACTGTCACATCTAGAGCCAAATCAGCGGAATGAACTGAAACAGCTGATTTTTGAATATGAACAATTATTTCCTGACATTCCAACACGGACAGACAAAATATTTCACGATGTGGACATAAATGGTTCTAAACCTGTAAAACAACACCCATACAGGATGAATCCTGTGAAACAAAAATATCTTAAAGAAGAAGTTCAGTATCTGTTAGACAATGACTTTATTGAACCAAGCCAAAGTGAGTGGAGTTCTCCTTGTATTCTTGTACCAAAACCTGATGGGACATATCGTATGTGTACAGATTTTAGGAAAGTTAATTCCTTAAGTAAAACAGATAGCTTTCCTATTCCAAGAATGGATGACTGCATTGATAACATCGGGAATGCCAAATACATAACGAAATTCGACCTTCTGAAAGGATTTTGGCAAATTCCACTTACAGATAGAGCAAAGGAGGTTTTGGCATTCACAACACCGGACGGATTATTTAACTATAAAGTCATGCCATTTGGAACGAAAAACTCTCCGGCAACATTTCAGCGCTTAATAAACATGGTAATTGCGGGACTGGAAGGCTGCAGTGCTTATATCGATGATGCTATCATATACAACGACCAATGGAATCAACATCTTGGGACTATTCGAGCATTCTTTGATAGACTGAGTAATGCCAAATTGACAATCAATCTTGCTAAAAGTGAATTCTGCCATGCAAGTTTGACATTTCTAGGTCATGTTGTAGGTCAAGGTCATGTGAAACCCATTGATGCTAAAGTTGAGGCTATCTCAAATTTTCCCGTACCCACGTGCAAAAGACAGCTGATGCGATTTCTTGGTATGGCTGGTTATTACAGAAAGTTCTGTAATAATTTCTCTGTAATTGCTGAGCCTTTGACAAATTTGCTCAGCAAAAGAACAAAATTCCATTGGAATGCAATATGCCAAAATTCTTTTGATAAACTTAAAGCCATACTCAAGAGTGAACCAGTTCTCTTAGCACCAAACTTTGAAAAGGAGTTTAAGCTAGCTGTAGATGCTAGTGACGTAGGTGCAGGTAGTGTTTTGTTGCAGGAAGATGAAAATGGTGTGGATCATCCAGTTTGCTACTTTTCCAAAAAGTTTAATAAGCATCAGAGAAATTACTCTACCATAGAGAAAGAGTGCTTGTCTCTGATTCTTGCTCTGCAACATTTCGAAGTTTATCTTACCCCTACTACTGCACCGATTGTTGTTTTCAGTGATCACAATCCACTGACTTTCATACATAAAATGAAAAACAAAAATCAGCGGTTGCTCAGGTGGAGTCTTATGCTACAAGAGTATAATTTAGACATAAGACATATCAGAGGGAGAGATAACATTATCCCTGATGCCCTTTCAAGAGCTTGAGCAGTGTCAGGAGTTGTGTTTTTCTTTCCTACTAAAGTGGATTGTAGATACATGTAATTTTATATGCTATGCTCAATATTTTATTATTCTTAAAGCAAAAGAAAGCTTTATTACATAAATCTTTCTTTTCCTCGAAGAGGGGGAGTGTTATGCATAAGAATTTATTTTTCTGATTCCCACTTTCACCCCAGTGTTGACCTAATAGTGCTATAAATATCTTGTTAATCTTCTTATAGAAGATTCTAGAAAACTGAGTCACAGATTAATTTCATTTTTGTAAACAACATGTTTACAAGGAAAAGTACTTCAGAACCTTCCAGAAAGTTCTGGGTTGCATTATTTTTAGAAAAATACCTCATCTTATTCCACAGCCCTCTGGAATGTTCTAGAGAAATCTTAGGGTCTATAAAAGAGCTTGATTTTTCTCATTGAGTCAGACTTTGGAGTTTGAAGTTTGGGCTTAGAAGAAAAGTTATTTCTGAATTCTGTGTTGGATTGTTAAAGGATATTACTTTTCATTTTGGACTGTGAATTCTGTGGGATCAAGGAAAATAGATTCATTCAGGATATTTCATAACAGAGCTAAGTACATTTAATTTTCTTACTTCTACAGGTTGAAGTTAACTTGTAAATAAATTTTGTTGAATTTTTCCAAAAGGCTTGTTTGCTTTTTCTTTCTGCTACGCCTGGCTCGTAACACAAAGGACGGACACTCTTTCAGATATCCGTTGATTTTCATGCGAAAATCTCAAAATCTACATATTGCTCCGTTGAAATACAATGTTGCTTACGTTAATGAACGAACCGTAAACCTTCCACCGCCTATTATAGAACTGCTTTGTCATATAATTCACCGTAAAGTGTGTGTTTCTTAAAAATATCCTCATCGCACAGCTGCTGGTTACGCCGCCATTTTGTTTTTATTAGGAGAATCGCATTTAATTTTTTTAGCGTTTTGATTGGTCACCAAGCACGTGACGATTTTCTGGGGTTGTTTTAGACCAATCAGATAACGCGCATGGTCTCACTCCGAGTAAACAAACATGGCGACGTAACCAGCAACTGTGCGAACGGCAAATCTTAAAGAAACAGACGGATTGTCGTGGATTCAAGATTAGCGAAGTATTATTAGGTGCGGCAAAAATTATATTGCACATTTATTAAATTTATGTTTTAACGTTGCATTTCGACGGAGCAATAGGTAGATGTTGAGATTTTTGAATGAAAATCATCGGACCTCTGCAACAGTGTCCGTCCTTCGTTTCTATTATATAGAAACGTAGGGACAAACCCTTTAAATTTTATTACGTCAAGCTCCTGTGTTTTAACGTAAACAACCACCGCGACCGACTGCTACACAAGGAATCGATTATGCAGTAGCTTGATGAATGGCACTAAGAGCCTTTAAAATTAAAATGTTCTTCAAATAAGCACAAAACATTCTGTAAAATACCTTAAAAAGCATTCTTTGAACTGCAGAAATTCTGTATTTAAAATGGCGATTTGTTTTTGTTTGGTTTACAGTTGCGACGTCACTTGTGACGTAATTTGCTGCGCACTACTATGTTACTGTATTACCGTGAGCATGGTTAGTGTAGGCCTACTAATCAGTTATATAATTTAAAAGGATTTTTTTTTCGGTGGATACCGAAAATATATCCTCAACCCACTCGATGAAACGTTCCCGGCATCAACCTTTAAAAAGTAAATGTTCTCTTTGCCTTTATTTCTTCACGTTGCAATATAACTATGCTATATAAATAATGTAATAAAGAGGTTATGATATGGTGAAGGTGTGCCCATAAGTCATATTGGCACCGGAAGTCATATTGGCCCTCGGGCCAATATGACATACCGGTGCCAATATGACTTAGAGGCACACCTTTACCATATAATAACCTCTATTTATTGCATTCTCAGACGCGACGCGACCTTATTTGATAATTTTCTATGTAAAGATCTTCGAGCATATTTGCAAAATCTTATCAATATTAACCATAACACCATACGCTAATTTATGGTGTTTATGTTCAGAAGTTTAAGGTCCCATCAACAACTAGAGACTTCGGTTTCAGTTTCAGGCAAAATTCAAATGGTAAGGGGGTCGAATCCCGCAACCCTAGAGCTAACAAAGCAAATGGTTTATCAGTTGTGCCATACATGTATGTGGAACAATTGTTATACACTAAATTACCTGTGTCCGATTTAAGTTACTCGGCAAAATATACAGAAGTTAATAGGGAACATGTTTCTGTGACATAATTTTTTGCATTACTACGCTAGATAGCCAAAATGTGGATTAAGATTATAAAAATTCAATATTTTAGCGTTAATTTGAATATAATTCTTATATATTTCATCAAAGTAAACTTGGTCAATTTTAGAATAAAACTAGGAGCCTATGTCTAATGTACTTCAATAGTAAATTAGCAAAAATACGCGACAGTATCTGATTTTAAACTGTAGTAATGAAAACATTCATTATGCAATGAAAAATGTGACTGGAAATTTAAGTAGAAAAAAATGATTTTTTCCCTCCAATGTCAAATTTAAGAAAATCAAATAAAAACAAATTGGGTCATTTTGAGGTTATTTTAATTTTTTTCGGGATTTTCGGAGCTGGAAAAACTGCCCGTACAGGTTAGTTCCATTGGTGATGATCCCAATTGTCCCATGAGTGAGTGCGTTTTACGTCCCACCAACAGCTAAGGTCATACGAAGACGGGACCTCGGTTTAAAGACTCACCCGAAAGTCTAGAGAAGCCCGGGATCGATCCTGCGACCCCTGGTTTACAAGGCGAGTAACATAACCACTACGCAACGGAGGCTTCTACCCCAATTGTCCCGTATGGCTGGACTAAGATACGGCTCTGTCGAGACTGCCCAGCCTCAAAGCTCTATTAGACAACGTTGTTCATTACACTGACTTGCTATCTTGATATCAATGAAACTGAATAAATATTATTATGTTATTAATCAAGTAATTTCGTATTGGCCCAGTTACAGGTCCGAGATCTGCTGTATTGGCCCGAGGCCGAAGACCGAGATCAATACATCTGAGCGAGGCCCTGTTACAGGTCCGAGGTATGCTGTATTGGCCCGAGGCCGAAGCCATTACAGCTGACCGAGGACCTATTACTTAGCCAATACGAAACTACTTGATTAATGACAATTTTATTAACTGACACAATTAAAAACATGATTATTGATTTGTGCCCTGGTGTTAATAAGGATGACCTCGTATCAATACAGGATAGTCAATTAATGAAACTCGGTAAATTACGTCACAAAAAAAGCTGACTTTTGTATGAATTCATCATAATTTTACGCCGAACTAAAATACAGACATCTGACAAATTTCTGTTTCGATTTAGGCTCCGGAAGTGGTTCAAGCTGGTCAACAGGAAGCGGAAGTGGTAGCGGAAGTTCGTCTTGGGACGTTGGATTTGGAACAAGTGATTGGGCAACGTCAGTTAATTCGGAAAAAGACGCTTTTTCATCTAGTGGCTTTTCAGGGTCTGGGTTTTCGAACTCAGGTGGTGGATTTTCAGGTGGTAGCTCTTCTACTTCCGGCGGATTTACAAATACCGGAAGTGGCAGTACGGAAACTACAAAATACGTTATTATTGAAAAGCAACCCGAACCTTCTTACACTAAGAATACATATCCGGACACATCTCTTCTGCCAAGTTCGTTCCCCGGTTCAGGATCTCCATTTTCAGCTCCTTCTGTGATGGGCCCTGGTTCGATCCCGTCTGGCCCAAGACCTCCTGTGTCTTCAAGTCACAGTGTGTCGGCGTCTCATGGACGAGTCATTCACGTGCCATTACTAGCACCGGGAGTGCCGAAGTATTGTGTTCGGGGTAAAATTCTGAGCTGCCCATCAACTTGTGAAAGAGTGGACGAGTGGGGATGCAAGTCGTGTCCTTGTGCACCAGGTAAGAACATAGAGGCTCTCCCCAGCAGGCACATGACGAAATTGTGACGACACATCAACGTCGGTGCAACGTCATGAAGTTTATGCAACGTCACATCAACGTCGGTGCAACGTCGTGACGTTGCAACGATGTTGATTTGACGTTGCCCTGGCGACGTGCGCCTGCTGGGTCGCAAGTGATCACTTCATTTAAAATTTACTAAACGATCCTTCGGCGAGTTTCATAAAATTCAAATCTAATGATATGACTTAAAGTGCGTTTTTTTATTTTTTTTTTTATTTTACCATTTGTCTTTGATTTCATCCCCCCACCCCCACATATTTAGCAGCAGCTCCTACAGAAAACGTTACGCAGTTCCGTTCGGTGTGATATCGTTTCGTGGCGTGGCTTTAATATATATAATCTTTGTCAGAATAAAATCACATTTTTCTTGCGAAAAAAAAAATGTAGACCTGTGAAAGAAAGGATTTTCTCACCTTACATTTGTAAACAAAGTTACCCGTTTTTTTTTATTCTTTTAACTCTCTAGAGAGGTACAGATACGTCACGAAATTTTGACTCCCTTGAACCCCGCTTTTATATAGTAAAACTGGGATTTACAGGGATTAACCTTATTTTTGTTCTTATACAGGCGGTTCTAACGAGTACCCACAATCTATATTTTAAGCAGAAATAAGAACAATATCACATTTTTTTTTAGATTTTCGTTTTTTTTTTTTTTTGTTGTTTTTTTTTTTCGGCGGTAAAGTTTAAAATGTATTTGTATAGGTGTGTTTTGGAAATGCAAAGTGAAACAGTGTAGATCCAGGTGAGACGTCTTGTCTGGATCTACGCTGTCTACACCCGATTAAAGAGTCTGAGAAAAAATATGATGAAGAACGGATGTGTCTGCACTTTTGAAAATGAACAAGAAATATGTTCACTCTATATACCTTGGTAAACACCGCCGTTTCTTAACCCTTATTCTGCTGAATAATTTAATAAGCCACACCCCTTTCTGATTATCAGCCAGTCAGATTTTACTGTATATGATATAATGTTTTCATTCAAATTCACAAACTGTTTACAAAGTTTTTAATTACAGGGACATACAGTAAAATTCATATAATAAGACCTCCTTTGGGACTGTTCAAAAGTGGTCTTTAAGACCACTTTTGAACAGTCCCAACGGTGGTATCTTTCGAGAAGACACTGACGCAGAAATCACGCAGAAAGAATGTCTGAAACCTTGTAAATATGCTTTATAAAGGAGAATAAGTCTTAAGTTTAGGTGGTCTTAATAGCGGAATTTCACTGTTTTTACTTCAGCTCGTTTCCAGACCATGCCTGTTCTTGTAGGGGGTACAGAAACATACACCAGTGACTGTACAGCCACAAAACTTTGCGCAAGGATATGCAAAAATGGATACACTCTGGGAGACAGGGGTCAAGATGGCTGTAGAAAATGCTCTTGTATTCAGAAAGACGGTAATCTTTTCAGTCATTGCACGACCCGCAGAAAAAGCGACCGACTAAAGTCGGTTGATTTTCTAAGAGTGCCCTAAAATCACCGTGTCATTCTGTCAGTCTGTCTGTCCGTCCGTTACCCGTTTGTGAAAATTGGTGATAGTGACTTAACCGATTGGAATATTTAAATACTTTTTGGCATACTGATAGATATCAATGAGATCTAACCAATGAACTTGCCAATTATTACATTCCATTTAGTATAGCCTCGCCGAGGCGAAAAATGTGAAAATTTTCGAACTGCTTCTCCTCGGAAACCGTTGGGCCGATTGAAGTCAAATTTCATATGGAGCCTCTATGGGATGGGCAAAACCAAAATTTGCTCATGGGGTCCAGGTCACATGACCAAAATGGCCGCCAAGCCATATATGGTAAAAACCCTTCAAAAATAGTCTTCTCCAGAACCACTGGGCAGATTTCCACGAAACTTGATAAATAGCATCTGGGACGTAGGCCCATCATAAAGTGCTAAAATGGTGACCCTGGGTTGACCTTGACATTCTTTGTGCCTAGGTCTTTGACACATATGCTTTTGTATTGGAAAACTAAGAATCCATTTTATCCTGCAAACGATTCAGAATACAGTACTAAAGTATAAGATATATTTTTGCTCCTTACGATAAGGCGCATTTATTGGGGGAACCGTTTTAGGTCCAGGTCACATGACCAAAATGGCCGCCATACCCATATATGGTAACACTCATAAAGCTAAAAACATCCGGCGGGTCGTGCACTTCAGCTGAAGCACTGGTTCTTAACTAGTTTTCAACCACGGAGACCGGTGCAGATACAGATACAAACAACATCGATCTGGATAAGATGGCATCAACATCGGTTCACGAGCAAAAATTACGTGAATCCCGAAACATCAGGTCACGAGCAAAGATTACGTGGACCCCTTCGGGTTCATTTAAAATTAGTGACTTGAGGGCAAACACTAAAAAAGACTATTATGGCATTAAGATTAAGTGACATATGCGCATACTGAAAACACATAATGTGTGTTTGTGTATGGCTGTGTGTTGTTAAGGCTTAGTGAAGTGAAGGAATACACAAAAACACAAAACAGTGTTGTTTTGTGTATGCTTTGGTATTATTATGACTTAGTGACATAAAGGAATACAAAAACACAAATCAGGTAGTTGGATGTTTTGTGTATACAGTTGTGTCATTAAAACTTAGTGACGTGAAGGCATAATGTTGTTTTGTGTTTTGTGTTTTGTTTATGCCTTTATATCATTAAGACTTAGTGACATGAAGGCATACACAAAAACGTGATGTTTCCTGTTTTGCGTATGCTTCAATAGTGTTATGAAGGCATACAGAAAGACACAAAACGTATTGTTTGTTGTTCTGTGTCTGCCTCTATATCATTTAAACTTACTTTTATGAAGTCATACACAAAAACACAAAACGTGTTGTTTTTTAGTGTATCGCATGCCTTTATGCCATTAACGTAAACAGAAATACAAAATGTGTTGTTTTTTGTGTTTTTTTTGTGTATGCATGTGTGTCATTAAGACTAAGTGATATCAAGGCATTCTCAAAAACACAAAAACTTGTTGTTTTTTGTGTTTTGTCTATGCATGTATGTCATTAAGACCTAGTGGCTTGAAGGCATACACAAAACACATAACTTGTTGTTTATCTGTATGCCTGTATGTCAACAAGACTTCGTAACATGGTGGCATACACTAAAACATAAAAAGTGTTGTTTCGTGTTCTACGTGTGCTTGTATGTCACTAAGACGTTGTGACATGATCAAATAAAAATGTTATACGACAGACTACATGCATGGTAGTTAACCCAACCACGATTGATAACTTTGCTTAAAGTAACGTCTGTTGGCGCCTGACGCTGTGTCTCTGGGCGGGCCCACCCGAATTCAGCTGTTGGTCTTCTTTGGCGCCAGCATTCCAGTTATTTCATGCTGTCGAATCTTTATCGTTGTTTTATCTCTGTATTCGTTTGAGTTAAAAATTCTTCATGCAGGCTAAACAAAATAAACCACCACAGAACCAATGGCGAGGATTGTGGACGCGTAAATCGATTTAAGCCCTAGGGCTGGCTAATCGGAGCTGGCAAGATAATCGATTATCAGTCCTGTCATTGCGATCGATAATCGATCAGTAATCGCTAAGTTTTTTGTCTTAATTTTACCTGTCTGGCTTTCTGTCTGAGCATGATTCTTACCATATGTTCCACTTTACTATATGTATATTTGAACAGACAGGCCTGAGCAAACAGTGTAGACTAAGATGAGACGCCGCAGAATGCGGCGTCTCATCAGGGTCTGCACTGTTTGCCTCTCATTCCTCTATTTTAGGCATAACTTTGGGTAGTAAATTGTACAAATCAAGTAATCGATTAAAAGCAAATCAGAAATGATAATCATTTTGTGGGAATTTATCGATCGATTAATCGATTATACGATTAATCGTGTCAGTCTTATTAAGCCCCCCAGTATTTTTGTACTGACCGTTCCAATGCGGTTCTTATGTTCTGGTTTATTATTGTTGAAGTTCATCTTTGCCTGTACATGTATGTATTACTAATATTTTTCCTGGATAGCCGTTTGGTCATTTTATGGCAAAGTAACTGGCCTTTTTGACTCTCCGCTTTTGACGTTTTCATTATGGTGAAGTTGTTTTGTTTTTGTTTCCCCTTTTTCTTTTGTTGTGGTTTATGATTGTAATAGTTTGTCTTTTGCATGTATTTATTGCTAATATCTTTTTATTTAGTACAGCCGTTTAGCCATTTATGGGAAAGTAGAAGTAAAACAAAGATCAGGAATCGATACAATTAACTTACTCCACCCATCAAAGATATCAAAGGGAAAGAAACACAAACGTGAAGCGACCAGACCATAATGGAAACCTAAACAAAGAAAGGCCATAAGGACAGTTACTTTCCTACAAAATGGCCAAATGGCCATCCAAAATACATAGACACAAGTGATACTCACAGTAAGTAACAAACAACAACATAAATAAACCGCAACAGAATTTTGTATTATGTTAATGTATCTTTTGCTTTGGTGTCCCGGATGAGATGTTTGTGGTAATTGTATCGATTCCTGATCATTGCCCTCACTTCTGATTTGTGTATGCCTAGATATGTCATCTGAAGGCAAACACAGAAACACAAAATGTGTTCCGATGTGTGTTTGGGCATGCTTTTATGTAATTCAGACTAAACGACATGAACGCAAAGACAATAACACAAAACGAGTTGGTTAGAAGTTTTGTGTATACCTGTATGTCATTAAGACTTAGTTACATGAAGGCATATACAAAAACACAACATGCTTTGTTTTGTTGTGTTTTTGTGTATGCTTGTGTGTCATTAAGACCGAGTGACACGAAAACATATACAAAACAAAACGTGTTGTTTTGTGTTTTGGGTATACCAGTTTGTCATAAAGACTTAGTGACATGAAGGCATGTACAAAAAACACAAAAAGTGTTGTTTTGTGAATACTCGTATACCATTAAGACTAATGACATGAAAGCATACACAAAACACAAAGCGTATTGTTTTGTGTATGCTTGTATGTCTTTAAGACTTAGTGCCACGAAGGCATACGTGTTGTTTTCTGTTTTGTGAAACTTGTATGTCATTAAGACTTAGTGTTATGAAGGCAGATGCAAAAACACAAAACGTATTGTTTTTTTTTTTTTTTTTTTTTTGTTTTGTGCCTGCTTGTAGGTCATAAAGACTCGATGACATGACGGCCTACATAAGAACATAATACTTATTGTTTTTGTTTTGTGTTTTGTGACTGCCTTTATGTCATTAAGTCCTTGTTTTCTTTCGGTGGCTTGAGATGGGTACGACCTTTGTTCACAGATAACTCAAATTCAGTTCTTGAAGAAATATATGGGCTGCATGATGCTTCCACGCAGAGCTGAATCCGGCCCGCACACTAGTACTGGTAAAGCGCTTAGAGGATCTTAGCCTGTCTAGGAAACCGCGGTGCGAGGCGTACCGTCCATGCTAATAAACCCTATTGGTTTCATTGGGCGACAGGGCTTGAGATGTCATTTCATCTCAATGTCGGTTAAAAGTCCCACAAAATAATTATTGGAAGCAACCTCTCCAAAATGACCTTTAGTGTTGACGGGGACGTTAAACCTCAAATCAAACAAACAAACTCAAAGTCAGTTATTACCAGAAACTACAATGGAATTGAAAATGACTCGGTTTAAACATATTACGTTTCATTAAACAATCCAGTAAATATACACACCAAAGTATACAATATCCGCAAACACCCAAAAAAGTATAGTTCGAACAATTTGACATGAGACTGACCTTTATGCAAGGAATAAATTAGTCAATGTTGTCGCCCAATACGTCGGCTTGCGTAAACTTTTCGTAAAATTTTCGGCATCTCGTGAATTCCGACCCATTTACCGACCTCTGCGTATTGAATAACAATATCGCCATCTTCGGGAGACGGTGAAGACAAACACATGCAGTCAGTCGGGTGTGAAATGATGGTAATACAGTTCACCAGTCTCATGTTAATTTGGTCGAACTATATATGAGCAGATATGATAAAATTATCGTAATGTAAACCGTGACCCTCATTTCTCTTAACCAGCATCAGAGCATTTTTATCATCTAAAACGTTTTCGTCCCACTAAAATTCAGATCAGCCAAGTTGCCCAGAAACCCTCAAGTGCATGTTGAAATGCAAAGATGGATACTTTCTCGGTGACAAACAATCGAATGGTTGCCCGTCGTGTAGATGTCTGGCGAAGAATTCGTCTAGCCATAATAGTGGTGGACAGCCACCAAAGAATGGTGTCCAACTCCAGGGACACACAAACGACAATTCTGGTGGATCTAAACTGTGGACCGGAAACGGGAATGGAAATAGTTTTGGAAACAGCTGGCAAGGAAATTCTGGAACCGGGATGAATTCCATGACCGGCACAGGCAACAATAATATCTTATCTAACAGTGAGTTATGCATGCCTCATAAACAGGAAAATCCGCTGTTATGACAAGCTTGTTCCCCGCCCATCGGGGCTTGAAGAAATAGATTAGGCTGCATGGTGCTTTCACGCAGAGCTGAAACCGACTGCACATGAGTACTGATAACTGTTTAGAAGGTCTCAGCCTACCCAGGCAAAGTTGTGTAAGTCGGATCTTTCCTGCATATAAACCATGTTGGTTTGTTTGGTTGTTTCATCTCATTGTCAGGTAAACGTCTCACTACATTGAAATCAATGTCTCCAAGATGACGTAAATAGTGTCGAAATGTACGTAAAAGCTGTGAAAACACACCAAATTAAGACCAGCTAAAACAAGACTAATTCTGCTTTTAAACTCATATTTTAAATGTTTAGTTATTCGTTCCTCGAGTTTCTACTCCTGGTGTCCTCGAGTAAGAGACCGCCTTTTGGACTGTTTAAAAAGGAGACTTTTGTTAGTATTCGAGGGTAACTGATAAGGTCTCATTGGCCGAAACTAGCTAGTCTGGCCCAGAAATACTTGTACTCTCCAAGGTTTTCAGTTCTGTGGTGTCCTATTTGCTTCCAAAAGATAACCCTTTTATAGAACATATTTACTACCTTAGCGTAGCAGAAAGGAAATAAAAGCGAAGAAGCAGATACCTCTTTGAAAACAAATAACACAGTTTATATACAAAATGTTTCAACTGAAATAAACAAAATTGCACTTTGCTCGGTTTTCAAATATCCTTAAAATTCTGATCCCAAACAGTATGAGCACAAAGTCGAAAATGAATAATAATCTTTGAGTATTCCAACACAGAACATAGAATGAAATTTTCTTCAATTTTGTTTTTGTTTTATTTTCGTCCCCGTCAACACTGTAAAGGTCATTTTGGAGACGTTGCTTCCAATTTTGTGGGACTTTTACCCAACATTGAGATGAAATGACAGCTCAAGCCTTGCCATCCAATGAAACCAATAGGGTTTATAAGCATGGGCGGTCCGACTCGCACCGCTTTGCCTGGACAGGCTTAGATCCTCTAAGCGATTTACGAGTACTTGTGTGCGGGTCGGTTTCAGCTCTGCGTGGAAGCTGATGCTATCTGATGCAGCCTATCTATTTCTTCAAGCCCCGATGGGCGGGGGCCGTAAAATTTTCTTCAAACGCCCAAACTGATCTGAAGGAAAATGCTTCTCCTTATATAGATGCAGTGAAGATACTAGAACACTTTAGACAAGTTTGCTCATACTCTCAAAATAATATGGATCTTTAAAGATCTCGAATATTTTATAATCCCTTTCTTGTAAACAAAAGTTGTTTATCAAATGGGCCCCGTCAAGCGATTTTGGTACTTATCGCCTATGCGAGCAGCGAGGGTTCAGGCGAGCCTGCGCATACGCGCAGTCTCGCCAGAACCTTCGCTGCTCGCTCATACAAGCAGTAAACCAAGAGGAACCTTCAAACAGAAAGCCATATCACTGGCCCCTCTGAATGGCTGGGCATGCGCAGTTAAAATTTGTCTTGACGGAATGCTCGAAGACACAAATTCGCTTGGCGGGGCTCAATTATTAGTATTCTCTGATATTTCCTTTAGTATGCAAAATATTCCATAATCCAGTGGGGTAAACGTATGAATTATAAAACACTTCTTTTACGTGTCAAAAAGTGATCTTTAAAGGCATTTATTCTTGTAAGGTAGGACACACTGTGTGCTCATAATTGTTTTATTGCCCCCCCCTGTGATATACTCTCTGTAGCGGATCAAAGGCATGTGTCGTGGTGACGTTGAGTTTTAAACTTAAAATTAAAGAATCCTATACTTTCGCATTCTTGGCGTCATTCCATCAGATATCTACATTAACGAATAATTTTGTGTATTTTTGTGCATCTCTTTTTCCCAGGCAACAGTGGTGTAGGAGGTGGAAATGGTAAATGTGAACCACCTATGTGTTTAGACCCTAATATGTCTGGTAAGTCACCAATGGGCAAACATCATGTTAATAATCCCGTGTATTTAACACTTTTGTGAACACATTTATAACCCTAATTTATATAGCAAAACCAGGGTGCTTTAAGAAATGAATGTAGTTTATTTAACGGACAACATCGTGTCCCGAGCAAAGTAAGTGAACCTCACTTACTTCAGTTGCCCGTGGCATGATGTTGTTCATTATTCTATGAATTTTAAATAAAATACCTCTATTGATAAAATTAATTTATCATATGACGTCGCGTCTGAGAGTGTAATAACGCCATGTATTATTTTCGATAATCCACTAGTGGATTCAATATGCAAATTAGCTAGATACGTCCCGTAACGTTGCATGTACGACGTCCTTATTGACGTCGCGTTTACTAACGGTGGAATATTGACATTTTTGTAAACAGTCGTGAATAAAATACGTTTTAAATGTCATATGATAAATAGGATCTTGCATTCGTGCTCATGTGTTATTGAATTTATTAAACTCGTTGAGGAAAAGGGATAAAATGCTCGGTAAAGCCTCGCATTTTATCCCTTTTCCTCAACTCGTTTAATAAATTCGATAATACATGAACACTCATGTAAGATCCTCTATATTATTTTCCATCCATTATTTCATGAAAAAAATCCGGTTAAAGGGCTAAAACTGAAACAAGAAAACATTTGCACCAAGTTTTCCCATTTACAGCGGAACAGCGTCGTTGGCGCTTTAACGTCGTCATCGTCCAATCATATAAGAAATAAATTTTATTTTCTACTGTTCATGAAAGTATGAACACAGCGGATTGCGTGCAAAGTAAATGAACCCCAAAGGGGTTCATGCAAACTTTGCTAGCGACCCACTGTCGTTCATTTAAGGAATGAAATTTATTTTTCTGCAGTTCATGGAAGAACGAACGCAGTGGGTCGCGTGCAAAGTAAATGTACCCCCGAAGGGGTTCATGTATACTTTGCTAGCTACCCACTGTCGTTCATACTTTCAAGAAAAGCAGAAAAATTAAGTTTATTTTTTATATTTACATTATTTGCCCCTCATCACTGGGCGAAAAATGCTTATAGGGCAAACGTTTAAAGCTGAAAAGCGTTAACACGCTGTTTTTCTGCAAAGAGTGGAACAGCGTTGACGTCACCAACGCCCGTAAAGAACCATGGTTTAGACTGACGTCTCTTGACGTCACTGAAAATCATTTGACTCGATGCGTTCATGCAAGTATGAACTACATCGTTTTCTATAGGGTTTACATTAGGCTTTACACTAGAAATGTGAATTTATTGAAATGAACCGTTGTTTATTTTGACGTCGCTAACGTCACGCATTGAAGTAAGAACATAATTGTTTCCCAATAGTTAACTAGGCGGCTTTTCTGTAAATGCAGCACTGAGTATGTAAATATTTAAGAAACGAATTTTATTTTTCTGCTGTTCATGAAAGTATGAATGCAGAGAGTCGCGTGCAAAGTAAATTAATCCCGAAGAGGCTCATGTAAACTTTGCTAGTGACCCGCTCTCGTTCATACCTGTCATGAAAAGCAGAAGAATTAAGTCTATTTTTATATTTACATTCTTTTCCCTTCGTCACTGGTCGAAAAATGCTTAAAGGGCAAACTTTTAAAGCTGAAAAGCGTTTACACGCTGTTTTTCTACAAAGAGCGGAATAGCGCCCGTAAAGTAAATGAGTAAATTAATGAACCCCGAAGAGGTTAATGTAAACTTTGTTTGTGACCCGCTGTCATTCATACTTTCATGAAAAGCAGAACAATTAAGACTATTTTTATATACATTCTTTGTCCCTCATCACTGGGCGAAAAAAAATGCTTATAGGGCATCCTTTAAAAGCTGAAAAACATTTACACTCTGTTTTTTTTTCTACAAAGTGCGGAACAGCGTTGACGTCACCAACGCCCGTAGAGATTCGTTCATGGAAGTATGAACTTCATTGTTTTCTATAGGCTTACATTTGACTTTACACTAGAAATGTAAATATTTAAATATGAACATAATTATTGTTTCCCAGCAGTTGTGACTAGCCGGCTTTTCTGTAAATATACTGATAATGTAAATATACAGAAATAAGCAGCAGAATCCGGATGGTTCCTAATTCAATTTTCAAAATAGTAAATAATATTTCAAAGTGATGATTTTTCAAGTACCGATAAAACTAACTAGGCACATTTCGACCCTCGATTATTCAAAATCTCGGTAATTCTAACCCAAAATAACCAGACCTTTTGACTTTGAATCATTGAGTTTCCTTCCATTACGTGAACAAGTCCGTGAAATGAGCAACCGATTAAACTCCACTTTATATAGAGAAAACTGGGGATTAAGGGGATTGACATTATTTTTGTTATTTCAGCTCCAATATATAGGCTGTGGGTACTCGTTAGAACCGCCCCAATGAGGCGGTTCTAACGAGTAACCACAACCAATGTTTGCAGTCTAAATAAGAAAAAAATATCACGGATTTTCATCAGAAAGTAGCCATTTTGGAGATTTGAAAAAAAATACACTATGCCACACGGGTGTTATCGTAATGCTTCATTTTCTATTCTTTCGGTGGCCTTAGGTGACAGCTTTCGGTAGTCGTGGCTTTTCCAGAGAAACCTTTCTTTCCCGTTCTTTCTTATTTCATCCCGAAAACGTAAGAGGCAGTTCTTTCGAGCACCCACAGTCTAAGTTTCGAACAAAAGTAAGTTTCTATCACAATTAGGACTTATATTAAGACATAACGATAATATATCTCTGTGACATAGTGCATTTTTCAAACCACAAAAAAGTAATTCTGATGACAATTCGTTATATTTTTCTTATTGATTCTCCAAACATAGGTTTTGGGTGCTCGTTAGAACCGCCTCACTCAGGCGGTTCTAACGAGTACCCACAACCTATGTCTTGGAGCAGAAATAAGAAAAATATTTTCTACCCCCTTAAACCCCAGTTTTCCATATAAATGGGGGTATAGTGGGGTCTCTATTTCACGGATTTGTTCAAGTGAGGTGACGATAACATATCTCTGTGACATAGTGCATTTTTCATACCCCTAAAATGGCTATTTTTCTGATACAAAATTATATTGTAATTTTCTATCATTTCTAGTCCAAACATAGATGCTGGCCATTTTTAAGTCCCCGGAATAAAAGATTCGGGGGCATATAGTTTTTCGTCTGTCTGACTGCCCGTCTGTTTGTCTGTCCGCAAAAACATTAACATTGGGCATAACTTTTGAATGGTAACTGACAGGGCTTTCATATTTCACTTGTGCATTCCTTGTCACAAGACCTTTCAAGAGGTGCAATAAATTTTGACCTTGTGACCTTGACCTTGACATTTGACCTACTTTTACCTCCATTTTAAAAACTTTAACATTGGCGATAACTTTTGATTGGTTAGTGATATGACTTTCATATTTCACATGTATATTCCATGTAACAAGATCTTTCCAGTGGTACCATAATTTTTGACCTCGTGACCTTGAGCTTGACATTTTACCTACTTCTGTTTTAAAAACTTTAACATTCGCAAAAACTTTAACATTGGGCATAACTTTTGAATGGTATCTGATATAGCTTTTATATTTCACACGTGCATTCCTTGTCACAAGACCTTTCCAGTGGTACAATAATTTTGACCTCGTTAGCTTGGCATTGACGTTTCACCTACTTTTTAAAAACTTTAACATTGACCATAACTTTCGATTCGTAAGTGATAGGGCTTTCATATTACACATATGCATTCCTTGTCACAAGACCTTGCTAGTGTTACCATACTTTTTTTACCTCGTGACCTTGACGTTTGACCTACTTTTTAAAAACTTTAAGATTGGTCATAACTTTCGATTGGTAAGTGGTAGGGCTTTCATATTCCATATGTGCATTCCTTATCACAAGGCCTTTCTAGTGGTACCATAATTTTTGACCTCATGACCTTGACCTTGACGTTTGACCTACCTTTTTAAAAACTTTACCATAGTCCATAACTTTCGATTGGTAAGTGATAGGGCTTTCATATTTCACATGTGCATTCTTTTTGCACAAGACCTTTCCAGTGACATCTACTTCTCTTTTAAAAACTTTAACATTCGCAAAAACTTTAACATTGGGCATAACTTTTGAATGGTAACTGATATGGCTTTCACATTTCACACGTGCATTTCTTGTCACAAGACCTTTCCAGTGGTACCATAATTTTTGACCTCGTAACCTTGACATTGACGTTTCACCTACTTTTTAAAATTTTTAACATACTCAATAACTTTCGATTCGTAAGTTACAGGGCTTTCATATTTCTCATGTGCATTCTTTTTCACAAGACCTCTCCAGTGGTATTATAATTTTTTACTTCATGACCTTGACCTACTTTTTAAAAACTTTAACATTGGCCATAACTTTCGATTGGTAAGTGATATGGCTTTCATATTTCACATGTGCATTCTATGTCAGAAGACCTTTCCAACGATCCCATAATTTTTGACATTGTGACCTTGACCCACTCTGTTAAGACTTGAACATTGGCCATACCTTTCGATTGATCAGTGATACTGCTTTCATATTTAACATGCGCTGTCCGGGGGCATCAGTGTTTCACAAACACATTTTGTTCTGTATAAACTTTACATTTCAAAATAATGAATAGTGTTATGCATACAGGCTCTGGTGTGCCAGACTCTCCAAGAGGTTTGGTATCCCTATGAAAGCACAGTCCTTGTCCTTTGATATTCAGATAGCCCATGTACTTAAAGCTAATTAACGGGCTTTACACCCTCCATCATTGTAAAACTTGCAAGGTTTCTAGGAAGTTAACCATGGCCTCTTCTTTTTAATTTAACAGAGAACGACGCTATGAAACTTGGCGTGGCAAGTGCTAATGGTCAGTTAAACGGGGCTGGTATGGGTAGTGGCATGTCACCTAGCCTCAGCGGTGGAGGGACAGACAGTGGTTGCAAACCACCGATGTGCTTTGGCTCAGGTCAGAGTATGGGTGGTAAGTTCATTTTGAGTATGGGTGGTAAGTTCACGAATCCTTACTGCAGTTAAAGATGGCCTTCAATGGAAATCAATAGGAAGACATCCAAAATCTCGGACATACCCTTCTCGGCATTTACTCCTTTTCTTCGTTCAGGTCGATAGGCATGGTGGGCGAAGCTTGCATACCAAGTAATGCTTACTATCCTAGGACGCCTGATTACACTCTTCTGGAGTCCATGTCTGTTGGTCTGAACATTGATATTTGCCATTTGTCTATGGATTAATGATTTTGAATTAACGCTTTGGTACTACGACCTAAACTACTTTGCTTAACCCGTAATATAAGAATCTTATATGGGTGTGAGGGGTGGATGGAAAAATCCGTCCCGAGGGACACTGTCCGGCATCACGAGGCTTGCCGAGTGATGCCGGACAGTGATCCCGAGGGACGGATTTTTTTATCCACCCCTCACACCCATATTGGATTCTTTTTCTTGCATACCTTCCATTTCTATTTTTAATGCTGCTGTCACTTCGGTTACCAACGTCCGCCATTTTGTGATGACACAACAGGAATGTTTAGTGACGTCACGCATGACGACGCCGCGCATGAGGTTGTAATCAACCAGTGCATTTATCAAACGCGCGATTATATTCGATTTGGGGTCGGAACACCAGGGTCAGAACATAAATTTCTATCCCAGGGTAAAATCAAGGATTTCCTTGTCTGGTGTGCAAGAATTAAAGATACAGCCATAGCTCCTCGTGGAGATTGATGATGACATCTTTTCTACTGCCATTCTCTCCCTTCCGCTGATTCAAGAATGGCAGCCGCCAGATTCAGACGAAAGAATGTGCACTGTACTGGTTAACCGCTTACGTGAGGCAATGATCAGGAATCGATCCAATTAACACACAGCTCCCATCAGAGACACCAAAGGGAAAGAAACACAAACATGAAACAACAGACCCTAATGAAAACATCAATAGCGGAAAGCCAAAAGGACAGTTTCTTTCCCACAAAATAAATGATATAAGCGACACAAACACCCAAAGACAAACCATAACAAAAATAAACCGCAACAGAAGAACCGCCTTGGAACGGTCAGCGGAAACGGATTCCACTGGGGGGCTTAAATCGATTTTACGTGGCCACAATCCTCGCCCTTACTTCTGTAGCGATTAAAACAAATAATTTGTTTAGTCTGCATGAAGGCCTCCTAATTCATCAGTGCAACATCTCCGTGAACACAAAACTCAAACAACCACAGAGATGAAACAACGGTGAGGACTCGACGGCAAGAATCCAATGAAATGCTGGAGCAAAAGAAAACCAACAGTTAGACTCCGATGGACCCGACCAGAGACAGAGCATCAGGTACCAACCAACATAAGCCTTTGCGCTTAACCGTTATAGAATCTGAGGCCTGACCCACCGGCGTGTAATTAAAGAGGGAAGCAAAGTTGTCAACCGTGATTAGGTTAACTACCATGCATGCAGTCTGTCGTATAACATTTATGTTGTACCCAATCTTTTTGTATAGAAGAATGATTTTACGACATTGGGTGCTGAAGTCATTGCGGTTATATATTTTTCTGAATTTATATACTTAGTCACCATAACATTCGGGTTCTGATAGTCCTTCTTGCAGAAGAGATTTAAGTCCAATATTGAATTTTGAAATTAAATCAGAATGACGTCCATAAAATTTTGAAAAGGCTTTGCGTAGTTTATGGTACCGATAACCCTGATTAAGAAGTTTAGCCGCTAACAATTCATTACGAGTGTTGAAGTCAGTTACATGACTACACACTCTGGCAAATCGAATTAATTGCGAAATATAAACGCCATAGTATGGCGCCCGAGGAACACCATCATCAAAAAAAAAAAGGAAATTTACAATCTCAAAATCAAAATCATCGCGTTTATAATACATTTTGCAAGAAATAAACCCATCCGCAATAGACAGATGTAAATCCCAAAACGGGGCCTCGGTATCAGAAGAATTCGCTTTATTTAACTGAAGCCCTGGGCGGGGTACATCTGACTGATCAATCAACCCCCGCCCATAGGGGCTTGAAGAAATATATGGGCTGCATGATGCTTCCAAGCAGAGCTGAATCCGGTCCGCACACTAGTACTGGTAAACCGCTTAGAGGATCTAAGCATGTCCAGGAACAATGGTGTGAGGCAGACCGTCCATGCTAATAAACCCTATTGGTTTCATTGGGCGACAGGGCTTGAGTTGTCATTTCATCTCAATGTCGGGTAAAAGTCCCACAAAATTGGAAGCAACGTCTCCAAAATGACCTTTACAGTGTTGACGGGGACGTTAAACCTCAAATCAAACAAATCAAATCTGACTGATCAAACCATCGAAATAGGTATTATTAATATTTAATAAATCATCCAAATATCTAGAAGTGGATCTAAAAGCTTCAATGATTTCAGACTGGTTTTCAGCAGAAAGGGACATCAGTTACATGACTACACTGGCAAACCGAATTAATTGCGAAATATAAACGCCATAGGATGGCGCCCGAGGAACATCATCATCCAAAAAAGGAACATTTACAATCTCAAATCAAAATCTTCGCGTTTATCATAAATTTTGCAAGAAACATTATTTAACTGTGATTCCGTTACTTTCGCTCGGGTCACATGTGAGACGCCAAGTTCTGCAACGGAAGGTCAGATGGTTTTTCTCCGGGTACTCCGGTTTTCGCCCACCTCTGATTAACGATCGGCTCGATATGAGTGAAATAATCTTGAAAGGGCCGTAAAACCAACCCCCCCCCCAAAAAAAAAAAAAAAAAAAAAAAATCCGTTACTTTACTTGCCGATGAAGCATGATGTGATCATACTTGCTCAAGCAACAGTCTAGTCAATTTATATTTTTGCTTGTGTAACCGTATATATGTATATTTGATCATTTAACTGTGATCCTCTTCTTTTGCAACTTTTATATTTATGTTACTTTTATATGCTTTGTGTGTCGGAAAATATGTCATGCAGCTAATGTTATTTGTTATATTCATATCCGACGTTAAATAAAGTTTCTTATATCTTGTACAAACCCATCCACAATAGACAGATGTAAATCCAAAAACGGGGCCTCGGTATCAGAAGAATTTGCTTTATTTAACTGAAGCCATGGGCGGGGGTACATTTGACTGTTCAAACCATCGAAATAGGTATTATCAATATTTAATAAATCATCCAAATATCTAGAAGTGGAGCTAAAAGCTTCACTGATTTCAGACTGGTTTTCAGCAGAAAGGGACATCATGAAGTCTCTCTCTTACAAAACAAAAACAGACCAGCCACAAGTGGTGCGCAATTAGTACCCATCGGAATACCCACAACTTGTCTAAATAACTTAAAACCAAATTTAATGTAAATATTGTCAAGTAGAAAGGTGAGAGCTTCACACACTTTCTGACATGAACATAAAGTATAATTTTTATGCTCTTCAGAAGTGAAAAAAGCATTTCTTACATTGCATGCAAGATAGAGGGAGTCTTTCCTGTGAAATGTCCATTCAGTTAAATCATTAAGTTTTTCGTTTATAAGATTATGAGGAAGTGTAGCGTAAAGGGTGGAAAATCATAAGTAGACAGACTTGATGCACGAAAACGCGAAAACGCGAAATTGGATTTCAATATATTTAAAACTTCATTAGAATTTTTTATAGACCAAAACAGATTTCTACCTGATCTTTCGAAGACCTTGGCGCAATATTTTATCACATGTTTTTTGATGGCAGTAAAACATGAAGTTTATCATTTGGAGAGTTCATTGGTGGTACAAGAGCTTGAATTTGCAATAAACCCTGCTTTGTATGGTCTTTTATGAAGTTTAGGTAACCGATATAACGTAGAAAGCTTGTCTTAGCCTTCTGTAACACAGACAGCAAACTCGGTGGCTGAATGACAAATGTGGTCATCAAATACAGCCCTCTCTACAGCTAAAGACTGAAGTTCATAGGCCTTAGTACCACCAAGTTCTTGCTGAAGAGTGTAAACATAGTGAAGCAATCAAACAGCGATCACGTTGTTAGCGGCCTTATCAGCTGGAGCCAAAACAAACTTCCTATGAAATTCTTGAATACCTAGTTTAAGGTGACGTAAAGACGTCTTATGTTTATGAGGTAATAAGTTCGTATTCTGCAATAAAAAGAAATGCGTTTGTTCACTGCTTTCAGAATGCTAAGCTTCAATTCTTTAAGAGCTTTATGCTCAACATACTCTCGTTTACACCATCGATTACCAAATTTATTCAAGGCAGCAGCGATTTCATCTCTACATTTATTGAAATCAATTTTAGAAGGAAATCGATATTTCGGTCCTTTAGAAATTATATTACGTATCCAATATAATCAGGAATAATTTTTAAATTGCCAGTAATAATATGACCAGCAGCAGGATAGCAATACACTGAATTTTTACAATCACGTGTATCAGGAGTCTGCCCAGGAAAAGTGTGGATATTTGATCTGACCGGCTGAAATGACCTAAAATAGTGTTGAATGAGCCGTTAAACTCCAACACAAACTAACAGCCATAGCTTCTGACAAGGTGTTGTTTTTTTCATTCGAAAAATGCTTAATTTTCTCTTATTTCTGCACGAATACATTTGTTATATGGCGCTTCTAATGAGTAACCATAGCATATGATTTTTGCACGTAAACATTTGTGAGTACTCGGTGATGCGCTTCTAATGACTACCCATAACATATGTTTATTGTGGAGAAATAAGAAAAATAATATGTGGATACATCCTCTTATCTTTGACTAAGAAATACAGCGACAATTCAATGGCTCGAACCCCCTTTGGGACCATGAAAATTTGTCAGTGATGGACATGGTTCGAGACCCTTAACCCATAAGACGCGAATCACGACAATTACCCGCTGCTTTGTCATCTGTCGGTTATTTTAAAAGTCATTTTTTTGCAAACAGTGTTGACTCAGATCAGACTGCTCCTCTAGGAGCAGTCTGATCAGGGTCTACACTGTTTGCTTCCTGTACAGGAATTTAAGGATTAGACGTCGCAAAACACAGCGTCTGGTCAGGGTCTACACTGTTTGCTTCCTGTACAGGAATTTAAGGATTAGACGTCGCAAAACACAGGGTCTGATCAGGGTCTACACTGTTTGCTTACTGTACAGGAATTTAAAGAGTAGACGTCGCAAAACACAGGGTCTGATCAGGGTCTACACTGTTTGCTTCCTGTACAGGAATTTAAGGATTAGACGTCGCAAAACACAGCGTCTGATCAGGGTCTACACTGTTTGATTAATGTACATGAATTTAAGGATTAGACGTCGCAAAACACAGCGTCTGGTCAGGGTCTACACTGTTTGCTTCCTGTACAGGAATTTAAGGAGTAGACGTCGCAAAACACAGGGTCTGATCAGGGTCTACACTGTTTGATTACTGTACAGGAATTTAAGGATTAGACGTCGCAAAACACAGGGTCTGATCAGGGTCTACACTGTTTGCTTCCTGTACAGGAATTTAAGGATTAGACGTCGCAAAACACAGCGTCTGATCAGGGTCTACACTGTTTGATTAATGTACAGGAATTTAAGGATTAGACGTCGCAAAACACAGGGTCTGATCAGGGTCTACACTGTTTGCTTCCTGTACAGGAATTTAAGGAGTAGACGTCGCAAAACACAGGGTCTGACCAGGGCTTACACTGTTTGATTAATGTACAGGAATTTAAGGATTAGACGTCGCAAAACACAGGGTCTGACCAGGGTCTACACTGTTTGCTTCCTGTACAGGAATTTAAGGATTAGACGTCGCAAAACACAGGGTCTGATCAGGGTCTACACTGTTTGCTTCCTGTACAGGAATTTAAGGATTAAACGTCGCAAAACACAGGGTCTGACCAGGGCTTACACTGTTTGATTAATGTACAGGAATTTAAGGATTAGACGTCGCAAAACACAGGGTCTGACCAGGGTCTACACTGTTTGCTTCCTGTACAGGAATTTAAGGATTAGACGTCGCAAAACACAGGGTCTGATCAGGGTCTACACTGTTTGCTTCCTGTACAGGAATTTAAGGATTAGACGTCGCAAAACACAGGGTCTGACCAGGGTCTACACTGTTTGCTTCCTGTACAGGAATTTAAGGATTAGACGTCGCAAAACACAGCGTCTGGTCAGAGTCTACACTGTTTGCTTCCTGTACAGGAATTTAAGGATTAGACGTCGCAAAACACAGCGTCTGGTCAGGGTCTACACTGTTTGCTTCCTGTACAGGAATTTAAGGATTAGGCGTCGCAAAACACAGGGTCTGATCAGGGTCTACACTGTTTGCTTCCTGTACAGGAATTTAAGGAGTAGACGTCGCAAAACACAGCGTCTGGTCAGGGTCTACACTGTTTGCTTCCTGTACAGGAATTTAAGGAGTAGACGTCGCAAAACACAGCGTCTGGTCAGGGTCTACACTGTTTGATTAATGTACAGGAATTTAAGGATTAGACGTCGCAAAACACAGCGTCTGGTCAGGGTCTACACTGTTTGCTTCCAGTACAGGAATTTAAGGATTAGACGTCGCAAAACACAGGGTCTGATCAGGGTCTACACTGTTTGCTTCCTGTACAGGAATTTAAGGAGTAGACGTCGCAAAACACAGGGTCTGATCAGGGTCTACACTGTTTGCTTCCTGTACATGAATTTAAGGATTAGACGTCGCAAAACACAGCGTCTGATCATCGCTACACTGTTTGATTACTGTACAGGAATTTAAGGATTGGACGTCGCAAAACACAGCGTCTGGTCAGGGTCTACACTGTTTGCTTCCTGTACAGGAATTTAAGGAGTAGACGTCGCAAAACACAGCGTCTGATCAGGGTCTACACTGTTTGATTACTGTACAGGAATTTAAGGATTAGACGTCGCAAAACACAGGGTCTGGTCAGGGTCTACACTGTTTGCTTACTGTACAGGAATTTAAGGATTAGACGTCGCAAAACACATGGTCTGATCAGGGTCTACACTGTTTGCTTCCTGTACAGGAATTTAAGGAGTAGACGTCGCAAAACACAGCGTCTGGTCAGGGTCTACACTGTTTGCTTACTGTACAGGAATTTAAGGATTAGACGTCGCAAAACACAGGGTCTGATCAGGGTCTACACTGTTTGCTTCCTGTACAGGAATTTAAGGAGTAGACGTCGCAAAACACAGGGTCTGGTCAGGGTCTACACTGTTTGATTAATGTACAGGAATTTAAGGATTCGACGTCGCAAAACACAGGGTCTGGTCAGGGTCTACACTGTTTGCTTCCTGTACAGGAATTTAAGGATTAGACGTCGCAAAACACAGCGTCTGATCAGGGTCTACACTGTTTGATTAATGTACAGGAATTTAAGGGTCAGACGCCGAAAAACGCAGGATCTGATCAGGGTCTACACTGTTTGCTTACTGTACAGGAATTTAAGGATTAGACGTCGCAAAACACAGGGTCTGACCAGGGCTTACACTGTTTGATTAATGTACAGGAATTTAAGTATTAGACGTCGCGAAACACAGCGTCTGATCAGGGTCTACACTGTTTGCTTATTGTACAGAAATTTAAGGATTAGACGTCGCAAAACACAGGGTCTGACCAGGGCTTACACTGTTTGATTAATGTACAGGAATTTAAGGATTAGACGTCGCGAAACACAGCGTCTGATCAGGGTCTACACTGTTTTCTTACTGTATAGGAATTTAAGGATTCGACGCCGCTAAACGCAGGGTCTGACCAGGGCTTACACTGTTTGATTAATGTACAGGAATTTAAGGATTAGACGTCGCGAAACACAGCGTCTGATCAGGGTCTACACTGTTTGCTTACTGTATAGGAATTTAAGGATTCGACGCCGCTAAACGCAGGGTCTGACCAGGGCTTACACTGTTTGCTTACTGTACAGTAATGTTTGGATTAGACGCCGCAAAACGCAGCGTCTTACCAGGGCTTACATTGTTTGCTTACTGTGGAGGAATTTGAGGATTAGACGCGGCAAACACACATCGTCTGATCAGGGTCTATACTGTTTGCTTACTGTACAAGAATTCAAGAATTAAACGCCGCAAAACGCAGCGTCCGACCAGGGCCTACACTGTTTGATTACTATACAGGGATTTAAGGATTTAGACGCCGCAAAATGCAGCGTCTACACTTTTTTAAGAGGTCTACACTTTTTAAGAGGTCTACACTTTTTATGGGTTACATGTAAGTCTCAGTCAAGGACTATTGACAGTCGACCAATCAGTGCTCTCAGTGCTTTGATTATAGTCGTGTAAGATGCATTCTTGCACACCAGATAAGGCTATACATAGTGTTAGCTTGGGATAGAAATTCTGTTCTGACCCTGGAGTTCTCACCCAAAATCGAATAATCTCGCGTCTTTGATAAACGCACTGGTTGAATGCGCCGTCGTTAAAGGTGCATTATTGAGCTATCGGTAAAAATTGCTTCCAAAAATAAAAATACATATATCCGGTATTTTTCTTTAAAACAATACAAATGAATGCATTTTATGCAAAAATGCGAAAAATTATGATGACAGGTAAACGGGTTTGTGAGGGATTCCCTAACTAGGTTTCGAACACTAGATAGATCTATTTTTAGTTTGTGACAAAAATAGAATCCCCATATATGACGTTATGCGACGTTCATTTTTGGCCTTGTTTGCTTAGGCAATGCCTGAATCGGAAAAAAATATGACACTGAATTCCATGCCATAAGTAACGACACTCAGAGATGATACTGTCGCCATGTATGTGTAAAGTGACAGATTTATTTTTAGAACAGAAATTCCGAACACATGTTCAGTGCGAAGGGTAAACACGAATGAAAACGACCATTTTCACAAAGTTCTGAAGCTGTATTTGGCTCCAAACGTGTACACATGACAAAGGAGTATGAATTGAAGATAAAAACCAGAAAAAAAATTTTGAGACCCGGTAGGTCAATAATGCACCTTTAAGGTTGACGTCGCAGTACGTCACTATTGGTTTCATTGGGTGACAGGGCTTGAGATGTCTTTTCATCCCAATGACGGGTAAAAGTCTCACAAAATCGGAAGCAACGTCTCCAAAATGACCTATACAGTGTTGACGGGGAAGTTAAACCTCAAATCAAACAAAAAAAAAAAAACGTTACGTGACGTCACTAAACATCACTGTATTGTAGTCACAATAGGCCTATGGCGGCCGCCGGCAACCGAATTCACTGCAGTATTAACAAGAAATATCTTTAAAAAAGATATGCGGCGTAGATTTAATTGGAAGGTTGTTTAGAAACCAGTGCTTCAGCTGAAGTGCACGACCCGCCGGATGCTTTTAGCTTTATGAGTGTTACCATATATGGGTATGGTGGCCATTTTGGTCATGTGACCTGGACCTAAAACGGTTCCCCCAATACATGCGCCTTATCGTAAGGAGCAAAAATATATCTTATACTTTAGTACTGTTTTCTGAATCGTTTGCAGGAAAAAATGAATTCTCACTTTTCCAATACAAAAGCATATGTGTCAAAGTTTGACCTAGGCACAAAGAAGGTCAAGGTCAACCCAGGGTCACCATTTTAGCAATTTATGATGGGTTTCAAGTTTCGTGAAAATCTGCCCAGTGGTTCTGGAGAAGACTATTTTGAAGGGTTTTTACTATATATGGCTTGGCGGCCATTTTTGTCATGTGACCTGGACCCCATGAGCAAATTTTGGTTTCCCCCATCCCATAGAGGCTCCATATGAAATTTGACCTTAATCGGCCCAACGGTTTCCGAGGAGAAGCAGTTCGAGAATTTTCACATTTTTCGCCTCGGTGAGGCTATACTAAATGGAATGTCATATTTCGCAAATTCATTGGTTAGATCTCATTGATATCTATCAGTATGCCAAAAATTGTTTAAATATTCCAAGCGGTTAAGTCACTATCACCAATTTTCACAAACGGGTTACGGACGGACAGACAGACAGACCGTATATGGCTTGGTGGCCATTTTGGTCATGTGACCTGGACCCCATGAGCAAATTTTGGTTTCCCCTATCACATAGAGCCTCCATATGAAATTTGACTTCAATTGGCCCAACGGTTTCCGAGGAGAAGCATTTCGAAAATTTTCACATTTTTCGCCTCGGCGAGGCTATACTAAATGGAATGTAATATTTCGCAAGTTCATTGGTTAGATCTCATTGATATCTATCAGTATGCCAAAAATTGTTTAAATATTCCAAGCGGTTAAGTCACTATCACCAATTTTCACAAACGGGTTACGGACGGACAGACAGACTGACAGAATGACACGGTGATTTTAGGGCACTCTTAGAAAATCAACCGACTTCAGTCAGTCGCTTTTTCTGCGGGTCGTGCAATATGAGCTACAATAGTGACAGCAACAATTGTCTAGCTATGAAATGGTTTACTGTATTCAAACAATTCAGATGTCACGCGAGGTAAAATAGCTTTGCAGAGGGCGGTGTACCGCCTGTTTGAGCTAAGGTCAATGTAAAAGGTCAAGGTTAAAAACATGACCTCATTTCAAGAGCATATGATCTCAAGTATATGCACAACAAATAAGAAAACGTTATCATTCACTGTTTTTGAACACAAATTCTAGGGTTAACATTTAGGGTTGTCGCTGTGGTGAACGTAAACGCATAGACGGACGAACAAACGGACGAGCAGACAAACGGACGGAAACTTGATCTTATGTGCACCTAACTAAAACTCAAATTACACTTATTCCTTTTCAGAATTTATATAACATTAATGATATTCGAAAATGTCCATTTTGTGTTAAAATGGAGGAGATAAAGTATGCTGAAGACAAATGATACACTGGAACTTTTATTTAGCATATATTGTAAATTAAACATCTGTCAATTTGTAATGCGATTATTACATGTTTTTGTCATGCTATATCTCTTTATTGGTTTCATTGGGCAACAGGGCTTGAGATGTCTTTCATCTCAATGTCGGGTAAAAGTCCCACAAACTTGGAAGCAACGTCTCCAAAATGACCTACACAGTGTTGATGGGGACGTTATACCTCAAACAAACAATTCCTTTCGCAGAAAATTCTTCCTTTCGCGAAAGGAACCTTCCTTTCGCGTAATGGTTCCTTTCGCTATATAGACCAACCACGTGAAATTAGGTAAAAATAGCTATTCACCGCAGCAGTTACAGAATTCACTAGAATCCCAATTATTCATATGACGTATGGTCATCAAAGGACAAGACGGTGAGCATGCCGAAACTGTATATATTTTTCATTCATGTCTCACATAAAAAATGAAAAATCTCCTAGGTTAAAACTTCGGTAAACTGTCGTATTTTTTGAGTAGATTTATTTATGCAAATCATTGACCAATGAAATGGTCATCTCCTTGGACATGTGGTTTTATTGACCAATGGAGTAACGAAAAGGAGCGTGATAGCTCAGTGGTTAGTGCACTTGCCTCTGATGCTAGAGGTCCCGGGTTCGATCCCCGGCAGCGGCGATAAAATTTCGGTGTCCGAACACGCTCCATTGGCATCATTTGCAGGGATGAATGTCATAAAGTGCACCGTCCTTCGGATCGGGACGTTAACTGGAGGCCCCCTGTGCAGGGAGAACCATCCCCTGTGCAGTTTAAAGATCCCTACCGTAATTACATGATTACTGTGTAGGCTTTCATCCTGCAAAACCTGGAGTGTATGTAATATACACCTGCGGTAATGGTCAAATGTGACCGACGCAGTATCAGAAGATAGATAGATAGAAAAATGTAGGACAAAAGCAAAACCATAACGATAACGCCGTAAAAACCCACGCTCAGAAATGGAAGGTGTGCAAGAAAAAGAATCCTACATGGGTAGGAGGGGTGAATAGAAAAAAAAAATCCGTCCCTCGGGATCACTGTCTTGCATCACTCGGCAAGCCTCGTGATGCCGGACAGTGACCCTCGGGACGGATTTTCCCATCCACCCTCACACCCATGTAAGATTCTTATATGTTGGGTGTAAACCAAATGACAATTTCAGAATGATTAATTTTACTCAGTTTAAATATTTCGGCCAGCAGCTTTCCTTAGTAAACCCAAAAATACACAAAAAAAATACATCACTGAAATCGCCATCAATTTAAAGGAAATAAACACTATGAAAATGGAAGCAACGTAAGCAAAGTCGAAATCCCGCACCATGGCGCCAGAAGTAGTGAGCCTGTGCCGCGTCATCCGAAACATCTTTCCCGCAGACATGGACGGGCGAGAGATGCTCAGGCTCGCCCGAAGACCATGAATTTGAGAATGTCTTTGTTGTTTGTAGGAGCCCTGACTGGTGACTATGGCGGCGGATCCAGCGGCAGTGCAGGTGGCTGCAAACCTTTCTGTGCATCCGGAAATGGCATGGGTGCAGGTGGCGGAATGAGTATGGGTGCAGGTGGCGGTATGAGTATGGGATCCGGTTCAGGAGGAAGTGGAATGCGTAAATATATTATAAGCTAGGACATGGCTAAAACTGCAAGAGAACAAAAACTCGGACCAGCCTGTGTAACTGATTAGTGTGACAAGTGGCCCTGCCGATATAGCACTCGAAAGATAGCACAGAGACCATTTAAGCATTAGAAACCGTAATTGAGGACAATATAAAGATTTATGGACTGCCCGAGGCCCAGGCCCGAGGGCATCCATAAACCTTGATAATACCCGAAGCTTAAGTTTCTATTGCTTTTAGTGCATTGGACAACTACTGCACGATACACCACAAACATACGACAGTGAAGGTCTTTGTTTTAGGCTCGTTTCTATGGGGCGCCTCTTTACTATTTTTTCCCTATTTATAGATATCCATAATTATTTATGGATATCAATAATTATTTATGGATATCCATAATTCGAATTATGGATATCCATTATTCGAATTATGGATTTCCATCGATCTGAATTATGGATATCCATAAATCGAATTATGGATATCCATTATTCGATCTATGGATATCTATAATTCGAATTATGGATATCCATAAATCGCTCGATATCAATAATTATTTATGGATATCCATAATTCGAATTATGAATATCCATTATTCGAATTATGGATATCCATAAATCGATCTGAATTATGGATATCCATAAATCGAATTATGGATATCCATAATTTGATTTATGGTTATCTATCATTAGAATTATGGATATCCATTATTCGGCTGATTTATGGATATCCATAATTCTAATTATTGATATCCATAAATAGATATCTGTAAATATGAATTAAATAGTAATACGATACTTGTGACCCCATACGTTTCAGCGAAAACCGGAAATACAAACGCTCCAGACTCGAATCAAGACAGCCTGTGACATACAGGTAGATGGAAGGCGTGGGCCTGGGAGTGGAAGCTCTCTGCTGTCGACTATCATGATAGACAAAACTGGAGATCTGGTGTCGAGATCTGCCATGCGTGCAGCAAGCCAGCTACCTGGAAGGGGGACCCATCTTGCTCTTGTACTTGCACGTTAATCAAAACTGCGATGGTGATGATGATGATGATGATGATGATGATGATGATGATGATGATGATGATGATGATGATGATGATGATGATGAAACATATATTGTGCACAGGGCATTAAAACGGTGTTTGTCTACTTACGATTTTTCCACTCTTTACACTACACTTCCTCATAATCTTATAAAAGAAAAGCTTAATGATTTAATTGAATGGACTTTTCATAGAGAAGATTCTCTCTATCTTGCATGTAATGTCGGAAATGCATTTTTCACTTCTAAAGAGCATAAGAATTATACACTTTGGTCATGTCAGAAAGTGTGTGATGCCCTCACCTTTCTACTTGACAATATTTATATTAGATTCGGTACTAAGTTATTTAGACAAATTGTGGGTATTCCGATGGGTACTAATTGCGCACCTCTTGTGGCTGATCTGTTCTTGTATTGTTATGAAAGAGACTTCATTTTGTCGCTTTCCATTGATAACCAATCTGAAATTATCGAAGCTTTTAGCTCCACTTCTAGATATTTAGATGATTTATTAAATATTGATAATACCTATTTTGATGGTTTGATCAGTCAGATTTACCCCCCAGAACTTCAGTTAAATAAAGCAAATTCTTCTGATACCGAGGCCCCATTTTTGGATTTACATCTATCTATTGTAGATGGATTTGTTTCGTGCAAAATTTATGATAAACGCGATGACTTTGATTTTGAGATTGTAAATTTTCCTTTTTTGGATGGTGATGTTCCTCGTGCGCCATCCTATGGCGTTTATATTTCGCAATTAATTCGATTTGCTAGAGTGTGTAGTCATGTAACTGACTTCAACACTCGTAATAAATTATTAACGGCTAAACTCCTTAATCAGGGTTATCGGTACCATAAACTACGCAAAGCCTTTTCAAAATTTTATAGACGCCATTCTGATTTAATTTCAAAATTCAATATTGGACTTAAATCTCTTCTGCAACAAGGTCTATCGGAACCCGAATTTTATGGTGACTTAGTATATAAATTCAGAAAAATATATAACCGCAATGACTTCAGCACCCAATTTCGTAAAATCATTCTTCGATATAAAAAGATTGGGTACAACATGGATATTATACGACAGACTGCATGCATGGTAGTTAACCCAATCACGGTTGGCAGCTTTGCTTCCCTCTTTAATTGCACGCCGGTGGGTCAGGCCTCAGATTCTATGACGGCTCCAACGTAAAGGCTTATTGAGAATTAGAGAGATCTAATTCAAGGTAATGTTGGTTGGTGCCTGATGCTCTGTCTCTGGTTGGGCCCATCGGAGTCTAACTGTTGGTTTTCTTTTGCTCCAGCATTTCAGTGGTTTCTTGCTGTCGAGTCCTCACCGTTGTCTCACCTCTGTGGTTCTTTGATTTTTGTGTTCACGGAGATGTTGCACTGATGAGTTAGGAGGCCTTCATGCGGACTGAACAAATTATTTGTCTAAATCGCGACGGAAGTAAGGGCGAGGATTGTGGCCACGTAAAATCGATTTAAGCCCCCCAGTGGAAGTCTTCCGCTGACCGTTCCAAGGCGGCTCTTCTGTGGCGATTTATTTATGTTGTTGTTTGTTGCTTGCTGTGTGTGTCGCTTTTGTCTTTTTATTTTGGATGGCCGTATGGCCATTTTGTGGGAAAGTAACTGTCCTTATGGCCTTCCTTTGTTTAGGTTTCCATTATGGTCTTGTCGCTTAATGTTTGTATTTCTTTCCCTTTGGTGTCTTTTATGGGTGGAGTAAGTCAATTGTATCAATTCCTGATCTTTGTTTTACTTCTACTTTGAAGGCGACAGAAATAAGAGCCCTAGTTTGAAAGTTGAAACCAAGGTTTAAAGAATTATTGTGCAGTTTTCCTTTGAAATTGAGGTTTCAAGTTTGCAAACCCTAGTTTGAAAGCTTCAAACCTGGGTTTCGAGTTCAGACTGTGGCTTGAGGATTATCTGTGGACTTGCCTTGCAAAAGTAAGCGATAATGAAATATTTATTCTGCAAACGCGCGTTTCAAACTTCAAACAGTGGTTTTTAGATTTATTGTACATTTGGCGTTGAAACAGGGGTTTCTTTTGCTCCAGCATTTCAGTGGTTTCTTGCTGTCGAGTCCTCACCGTTGTCTCACCTCTGTGGTTCTTTGATTTTTGTGTTCACGGAGATGTTGCACTGATGAGTTAGGAGGCCTTCATGCGGACTGAACAAATTATTTGTCTAAATCGCGACGGAAGTAAGGGCGAGGATTGTGGCCACGTAAAATCGATTTAAGCCCCCCAGTGGAAATCTTCCACGGCGGCTCTTCTGTGGCGATTTAATTATGTTGTTGTTTGTTACTTATTGTGTGTATCACTTGTGTCTTTTGGTTTTGGATGGCCATATGACCATTTTGTGGGAAAGTAACTGTCCTTATGGCCTTCCTTTGTTTAGGTTTCCATTATGGTCTGGTCGCTTAATGTTTGTATTTCTTTCCCTTTGGTGTCTTTTATGGGTGGAGTAAGTTAATTGTATCAATTCCTGATCTTTGTTTTAATTCTACTTTGACGTTCTTTAACGAAGGATCGAACTAAAGGTGTTAGACAATTTATTAACACACCAGTTTGAAACTTGAAACCGTGGTTTAAAGAATTATTGTGTAGGTTTTGTTTGAAATCCTAGTTTGAAGTTTTCAAAGCATAGTTTGGAAAAATCAAACTTGGGTTTCAAGTTCAACCCGTGGTTTTAAGGTTAATTATGCACTTGGCTTGTCAAATAATACAATGATGAAATTCCGGTATAAACACCCCCTACAATCATTTTTAACCCTTATCTTGCTGAATATTCATTTAAGCCACACCCATTTCTGTCTATGAACCAATCAAATTACTTGATGTAATTTATTGCTACAAATTCATAAACTGAATGCCAAATAGTGTAGATCCTGATCAGATGGCTTCTTCAGAAGCCATCTGATCTGGATCTACACTGTTTGCAAAGATAGGGGTTGTCGTGAACAGCAAGATAAGGGTTAACAATCAGTTTAACACGTTCCAGTTGTTTTTTGTTTGTTTTTTGTCTGTTTTTTTTTCTTTCTTTCTTTATGCCCTCAGTATCCTCTAATAAGAGATCACCTTTGGGACTGTTGAACAATTCCAATAGTGGTCTTAATTAAAGACAACTTTTAAACTGTCCCAAAGGTGGTCTTAATGTAAGAATTTTACAGTAATTAAGGAGACAAAAAAAATAGTTCCGGGAAACAGTTAAGTAGCCAACTTTGTAACTTTCCTTGTATCCGTTTGGAACAGGGACCGGACTGCCCTCTAGTGAAACTGAAGCGACCCTTATGTGTGTGCACTTGCAATAGCCGCCTTCGGGACGTTTGCAGTAATACTATTGAGGATGGGCCACAATTCCAATACAAAAATCACACAAATAATGATTACAAAGTGACCTGCATTTGGATAAATTCTAGTCCAACATTGAGTCGTGAAAGCAACATACAGATTAAAACAATTAAGTGTGAATTTAGACAATCACGAATCACGGTTCATGGGTTGAGACTGTTTAATGTTTTACCGTTGCATTTCAGCTTTTAGTCCCTTTTCGTCCGCACTGTCTGGAGCTGGAGCTGGAATGCCTGGAAGTTCAGGAGGTCCTGGAATGATCACAGGTAAGACATTATTATTATTATTAACAATAGAGCATAACCTAGTAGGCACACAATATAAAGGAAACATCCATCCTCCTTTCTAAGGATATCGTCCTTTACAATTGGTAGCACATTGCCAAACAGATATTGATTGAATATCCTGTATTAATCGGAGGTCATCCGTATTAATACTAGGTCAACCAGTATTGACCAGAGGTCAAGTGATATAAGACTGACGTCAAAAACCAATACGTGTAATTATGTTTTTTAATTGTATCAATTAATAAAACTATCATTGATCAACCAATTTTGTATTCGCCCATTTCAGTACAATTCCTGGGTCAGGTGAACTGGCCCTCGGCCTTCGGCCTCGGGCCAATATAACAGTCCTCGGACCTGTAACTAGGCCAATACGAAATTACTTGATAAATAACATTGTATAACTATTTGATGACGGAATAATATCAAAAGAATTATTGCTTGATTAATAACATTGTATAACTATTTGATGGCGGAATATTATCAAAAGAATTATTACTTGATTAATAACATTGTATAACTATTTGATGGCGGAATATTATCAAAAGAATTATTACTTGATTAATAACATTGTATAACTATTTGATGGCGGAATATTATCAAAAGAATTATTACTTGATTAGTAACATTGTATAACTATTTGATGGCGGAATATTTTCAAAAGAATTTCGCCTAAACGATTCAGCCTTCAGTCTAAATACAGTAAAACACAAAAACAACGAAGTAAACACAAACTTCAACTGTTACAGGGATTCAAAACTTATTCCAATGATCTGGTGAGTGTAGTTCGATGTGAAAAATACAATGAACTTCCGCAATTAAGACCGCCTTAAATTAAGACTAATTCTGCTTAAAAAAGTTTAATTTAGTTGGTTGCAGTTATTCTTTCTTTGTGTTTTCTTCAAACAGTGTACTCTGGTAAGAGACCACCTTTAGGACTGTTCAAAAGTGGTCTTAAAGACCACTTTTTAACAGTCCCAAAGGGACCAGCTTTAGGACTGTTCAAAAGTGGTCGTAAAGACCACTTTTTAACAGTCCCAAAGCTGGTCTTAATGTAGGAATTTTACTGTAATAATGTCGATATAAAGTAACGTTACATTTAACTGGTTAATATTTTGGTTCGGCGCTGCTGACACTGCTACGCTTTTGTATACAATGCATTTGTTTAAAAACAAAACAAAAAAAGATGCATGCATAACAATAAGCAGTTCACAGGTTTCCTCTTCAGTTTCACTTCAGACCACTTTTAAACAGCTCCAAAAGGTTGTCTGAACATCACCATCATCATCAATGGATTTTTTATTAACGTGCAAGTACGGGGGCAACGTTCACATAAGTGGGCCCCCGTCCAGGTAGCTGGCTTGTTGCACGCATGGCAGATCTTACACCAGATCTCCAGGCTTGTCTATCATGAGGATCGATACATGTAGCAGAGAGCTCTGCAATCTCTTTCTGTCAGCTGCTTCCAGGTCATCTTGGGCCTTCCAGGCCCTCGCTTTCCACCTAGCTGTATTTCACAGGGAGTCTTGACTGCACCGTTGGAGTGTTCCACATGTCCATACCAGCGGAGCCTTCTCTCTTGAACGTAGGAAGTTAACTGAAAAGGGAAAAGATGAGGGACTCTAAAGACTCTGGTCAACCCAATATGATTCAGTTAATAAGGACTAGAAGCATGGATGTACGGGGAGACGTTTTATGGCCTCCACAACTGTCCTGGTATGAAAATTGAAAAGGGAAACGATGAGAAACAACAAAGATTTTGGTCAATCCATTAGGATTGAGTTAATAAGGGTAAAAATATGGATGTACGGGGAGACTTTTTTATGGTCTCCACAACTGTACACCCAAAAAGTCCTGGTATGTAAATCGAAAAAGGGAAACCGGACCAGGAATCTTAAAGTTTGTGATCAGTCCATTAGGACTGAATTAATAGGGGCTGAAACATGGGTGCCCGGGGAGACGTTATTAAGCATCACGAAAACACATCTGTATAATTTTAATCCCCTGACACCAAACTTTTATATCGTTAAACTGGGGTTTACAGGGGTAAGCCTTATTTTTTTCTTATTTCTGTTCTAAAATATAGATTGTGGTTATTCGTTAGAACCGCCTCGATGAGGCGGTTCTAACGTGTTCCCACAATCTATATTTTGAGCAGAAATAAGAAAAATATCACACTTTTTCATCTTAAATTTTCTTTTTTTTTTTTCGGCGGTAAAGTTTACAATGGATTTGTATAGAATTGTTTTCGTAATGGGCCTCCACAACTGCACACCCAAAAAGTTCTGATATGAAAACTGAAAAGGGAAACGATCAGGAACCACAAAGATTGCGGTCAATCCATTAGGATTGAGTTAATAGGGGCTTAAACGTGGATGCACGGGGAGACGTTTTTAATGGCCGTCACAACTGTGCACCCAAAAAGTCCTGGTATGAAAATTTAAAAGGGAAAAGATTAGGAACACTAATGATTTTGTTCAATCCATTAGGACTGGGTTAATAAGGGTAAGCATATGGATGTACGGGGAGACGTTTTATGGCCTCCATAACTGCACACCCAAAAGTTCTGTTTGAAAATTGAAAAGGGAAACGGTCAGGAACACTAAAGATTTTGGACAATCAATTAGGATTGAGTTAATAAGGGTAAAAATATGGATGTACGGGGAGACTTTTTTATGGCCCCCATACTGCACACCCAAAAAGTCCTGGTATGAAAACTGAAAAGGGACACGACCAGGAACGCTATAGATTGAGATTTGTCCATTACGATTGAGTTTAAAGGGGCCAAAACATGGATGCACGGGGAGACGTTTTTACGACCTTCACAACAGCACACCCAAAAGTCCTGGTATGAAAAATGAAAAGGGAAACCATCAGGAACTTTAAAGACCGTGGTCAATCCATTAGGAATAAGTTAATAGGGTCTAAAACATGGATGCACGGGGAGACGTTTTGATGACCTCCATAACTGCACAGCCAAAAAGTCCCGGTATGAAAACTGAAAAGGGAAACGATCAGGAACCCTAAAGATTGTGGTCAGTTCATTAGGATTGAGTTAATAGGGGCTTAAACATACATGCAGGGGGAGACGTTTTGACGACCTCCATAACTGCATGCACACCCAAAATGTCCTGGTATGAAAAATGAAACGAAAAGCACTCCCTAAAGATTGTGGTCAATCCATTAGGATTGAGTTAATGGGGGCTAAAACATGGATGCAAGGGGAGACGTTTTATGGCCTCCATAACTGCACACCCAAAAAGTCATGATATGAAAAAAATGAAAAGGGAACGATTAGGAACCCCACAGATTGTACTCAATCCATTTGGATTGAGTTAATAAGGGCTATGGGGAGATGTTTTTACTCCCTCCACAACTGCACACGGATTGATTCTGTGTTTATATATTTTACAGGTGGTTCCGCGGCAGGTTCAACGGGAACTTCTTCTGTAGGTAAGGGAGCCACTATAGTTGGGATCTAAAGGACTTCACTACGATAACACGACTATACAAATACACTGTAAATTTTACTAACGTAAAAATGCAAAAAAAAGAAGAAAAATTGAGATATTTTTCTTATTTCTGCTCATAATATAGATTGTGGGTACACGTTAGAACCGCCTCATCCAGGCGGTTCTAACGAGCACCCACAATCTATATTTTAGAGGAGAAATAAGAAAAATAATGTTTACCCCTGTTTTACTGTACAAAAGCGGGGCTTAAGGGGGTCAAAATTATATAGGCACGTTTTCGTTATGTGATTTTTGACGAATTAAAATACGTCTTTAGACATAACTGTCAATAAAGAGTTCAGTTTGTGCCTTCGCAGTCTGCTCAGTTTCTACCTGTCAGTGTATATGGGCAGAAAGCGCCATTTAAATGTTTCTAACTACTGATAGTATAATTAGACCGTAGGTGGTCATTTCTTTATACAGTTTCTGGGTCGAGTGTTTGTCAATCGACCAAAAGTTACTAAGTTTCAGTGCTGCAGTCCACGTGACTGTCACTGAATTGTAGGAAATCCAGGAAACGGTTTTGGATAGAAAATACGAGGGGCGTCCATTTAATGTTGTCACTAATGGCCCACCATACCGCGTGGCTGTTAGGAGCTCATGGAAACTGTGATGATTTCACGGGGAAGTAATTTTTCTATAATAGTAATAAATTTCGGTCCAATCCGTTCAGTCTTTCAAATGATATTGAAGTTCAAGTTGGTTCAGTCATATACACTCAACCCTTACTGTATGCAAAATGAAAAAAACAAAACAAGCTTTGAAATTAGGGCCTACATTAAACCTTATCTTGCTGTTCACGACAACCCCCTATCTTTGCAAACAGTGTAAATCCAGATCAGATGGCTTCTGAAGAAGCCATCTGATCAGGATCTACACTGTTTGGCATTCAGTTCATGAATTTGTAGCAATAAATTACGTCAAGTAATTTGATTGGTTGATAGACAGAAATGGGTGTGGCTTAAATGAATATTCAGCAAGAGAAGGGTTAAAGGTCGTGTTGGTCTGAATGTTTTAACCTCCGTTTGACCTGTCTCATGAGCTACGTCGGTCGGTGTGTGCTCGGAGGGGGATGTGCTGTGTTTGCCGGGTCTTGTCCATCATCCGTTTCGGTTTCAGAACTTTGGGGTTGAGTCACACTGATGAAGATAAAATATCAGAAAGGCCCCTGTGTCACTAATTTGTGTAGTTATGCCTTAATTTCACACATATGGTGAACCATGTCCGATACATGGGACATCTTGTGTCTTTAAAAGGTCACTTTTCAAGAGGTATAAAATTTTAAAAGGATGAAAGATGAGCCCCGTCCCGGCCATCGCAGAAAAGCTACTACAAAAGCTAGTGTTGCTCCTGTGGCAGATATGGCAACACAAGATGCAAGGTTCACAGTGAAAGAAATTGCTGATAGTGTTGGCGTTTCATCGGGGATAGTTCAAAAGATTTTTACTCAGGAGTTGAAACTTAGTAACGTTTTGCACGATGGGCCCCGCATCTCTTGAGCAAAGAACAATAGACCACCCGTATAAAAAATACAAAACCTTTGATAAACGTAGAATTAATGAGCTGTTTACAGGTGATGAAACCTGTGTCTATTATTTTGAGCCCCAGAGACGCACCAATAGCAAACAGTGGCTGCGAAAAGACGAAGCAAGGCATTGCCCAAAGAATGTTCTGTATGAGGTATTTTTTCAATTGTGATGCGCCCATTATTAAATTCCAGCGTCAGCCTCGATAATGCAAAGGTTAACGCGTTCGACTCATAATCGAGAGGTTGTGCGTTCGAATCCGGCACGCGATTTCGAGGTGTGTCCTTGGGCAAGACACGTAATGACACTACCTCACCCACCCAGGTTTAAATGGGTAGCAGTGGTGTATGGTCACTGCCTCTCTCTCGCGCGCGTGAAAACATCCGGGATGAGTGTTCGAGAGCGATTAAATAAGCTTGAACTTCCATCGCAATCGAACTAAAATAAATAAAGGATCTTACATGAGTGTTCATGTATTATTGATTTTATTAAACGAGTTGAGGAAAAGGGATAAAATGCTCGGCAAAGCCTCGCATTTTATCCCTTTTCCTCAACGAGTTCAAGTTAATAAATTCAATGATGCATGAGCACGAATGCAAGATTTTGTTTATCATATGACATTTAAAACGTATTATATATTCGATTGTTTACAAAAATATTAATATTCCGCCATTAGTAAACCGCGACGTCGTTAAGGACGCCGTACATGTAACGTTACGGGACGTATCTAGCTAATTTGCATATTTAATCCACTAGTGGATTATCGAAAATATTACATGGCGTTATTACACTCTCAGACTCGACGTCATATGATAAATGAGAATAAACTAAATTCCAGCGTCATATGGCAAGACAATCACAATTTTATAAGACTGGTGTGTTATCAAAAGTAAAGGCGCACTATGAAACACCGTAGACCTGCAACCGGTTTAAGAGGTCTGAGTCTTATCCGTTTTAACCCACTTGCTCAGAAGTATGTTCTAGTTCAAGACTTCTTGAAAGTGGAAAAGGTAGCTCAGCTCTCTCATCCACATTATTTCACAGACCTTAGTCCCTGCTACTTCTTCCTGTTTCCTTTACTACAGAAGACCCTTTCTGGTCGTCGTTATTCACTATATATGCATTATTTGCTGGCTCCCAGCTTGCACATTGTCAGTATTGGAAAAACAGGTAACCAGACCCCCCTGAGCTTTTAAGGTCAGGGGGTCTGGTTACCTGCTTTTCCAACACTGATAACCTTCAGACTAGGAACCAGCAGATAATGCAAATAAGGTGAATGAATCCCGAGGTGCACTTGATAGTACAATTTACAGAATGGATTTCGAGACTTGAAAGGGTGTTTCCGTCAAGGGAGAATATTTCGAATGATTGAAGTAAACGAATGTAAATGGGGTTAATAACGCGCCCTGTAGAACCCCAATGACAACAGTAAATGTTCGCTCCTCGAAGCTGTGTTAATTTTATCACTGTAAAATCAGTGTATTGCGTAATAGGGTTATCTATAGAAACTGGGCAGGAATCATGGGTTGGGCTTGGTAAACAATGTAGACCCAGATCAGACGCCGCCGAACGCGGATCCGGATCTACACTGTTTGCTTACAGTACATAAACTTAATGGTCAGACGCTGCTGAACGAAACGGTCTAAATCACCGTTCTGAACCATTTTGCCTGGCCACACTCAGGGAAAATCGACTCACCAGTGCTATCAGTGCTTTGATTATATTTGCATAAGCCCAGTCAGCATACCGATGTCTTGCCATTATCGAACTTATATCTTTTGTATATTGGCTAGATATCGCAACTATCTAGATATCTAGATATTTCCTTGACAGATAGATGTTTCCTTCTGTTTTGCTAATCGGATATGTCCGTCTCTTTTGCTTGAAGTCCGATTAAGGTTCCCAGTCAGCAAACCGATATCTTGCCATTATTGGACCGAAATATTTTGTATACCGGATGCATTTTCGACGATAATGTACAGGCATTGGGTACAACATAAATGTTACACGTCAGACTGCATGCATGATAGTTAACCCAATCACAGTTGACAACTTTGCTTCCCTCTTTAATTGCACGCCGGTGGGTCAGGCCTCACATTCTAGGACGGTTCTGGTAAAGGCTTATGTTGGTTGGTACCTGATGCTCTGTCTCTGGTCGGGCCCAGCGTAAAGCCTTATGTTGGTTGGTACCTGATGCTCTGTCTCTGGTCTTGCCCATCGGAGTCTAACTGTTGGTTTTCTTTTGCTCCAGCATTTCAGTGGTTTCTTGCTGTCGAGTCCTCACCGTTGTATCAAGTCTGTGATTCTTTGATTTTTGTGTTCATGGAGATGTTAGGAGGCCTTCATGCGGACTGAACAAATTATTTGTCTTAATGGCGACGGAAGTAAGGGCGAGGATTGTGGCCACGTAAAATTGATTTAAGCCCCCACAGTGGAATTCCTTTCCGCTGACCGTTCCAGGCGGTTCTTCTGTCGCGGTTTATTTTTGTTATGGTTTGTCTTTGGGTGTTTGTGTCGCTTTTTTATTTTATTTTGGACAGCCGATTGGTCATAAATGTGGGACAGTAACTGTCCTTTTGGCTTTACGCTATTGATGTTTCCATTAGGGTCTATTGTTTCATGTTTGTGTTTCTTTCCCTTTGGTGTCTCTGATGGGAGCTGTGGGTTAATTGTATCGCTTCCTGATCATTGCCTCCACTTCTATGATTCTATATTTGTCCGATGTCTACTTACAAGATGATATAAAATGATCAACCGACAGAATCTGAACATACTTAAAGCACGTCATATGCCTTTCAAACATCAAAATCGTCTACGAAATACAGATATATATGGTTCATGGTCATATCGGACCGACATCGGGCCTCTATCGGACCGATATTCCGATGAGTGTCTGATATCGGCCCGATATGGGCATGCTCACTGGCAGACAACCAAAGACTCAAATCAATCTGGGCGGGAATTCGGTCTGGTCAGTCTTTGTTTTACCGCTTTTTAACCCATTTAGTACCGGAAACCCCAAAACGGGTAGTTGGCAAACAGCGCAGGCCTAGATCAGACGCCGCAGAAATAAAATATCAATAATTTTTTTTCTGGTTTGCTTGAAGTTAGATTAAGGCAGAGGTATATAAACCCTTGTCAAGCTGAGCCCGGCTTTGTCTTATCTTTCAAACAATGTAGAAGAAGCCATCTGATCTGGATCTTCATTGTTTGTCATTCAGTTTCTGAATTTGATGCAATAATTTGCATCAAGTAATCTGATTGGTTGATATTCAGTTGTGGGTGTGGCATATTAAAATATCCAGCAGGACAAGGGCTAATATACAGGATTTGCATTGTATTGACTACAGCTGTTGTCAAATGTCATTAAATAGAAGTAAAACTTTTCCACGGGCTTCAATATAGTGCATGTCTTGTGCGTTTCCCTTTCAGAGCACAAGAACTGTCCTGGGTTGTTTCACTGTATGGTGACATGTGACAGAGGCTACATGCTAGGACCATTGGACTCTACTGGCTGTCAGACTTGCACGTGTTCGAAATAAAAGGAATTTTTAGATAATTTAATTGTGACACTTTTCAAGAAAACCAGTTTTATAAAATTTTCGCCAGTGAAAGCTCGTATCGCCGTGTTCATTCAGAAAATTTGTCTGCATGCGTCTTTCTTTGTGTCCAAGGAGGCAGATCTTAAGCAACTTTATAACATCACGTAAACAAGTCCGTGAAATGACAACCCCACTAAACCCCACTTTATATAGAGAAAACTTGGGTTTACATTGCATAAACATTATTTTTCTTATTTCTGCTCCAAGACATAGGTTGTGGGTATTCGTTAGAACCGCCTCAATGCGATGGTTCTAACGAGCACATCCAACCTATGTTTGTTGTATGAGGAAATATCACGGATTTTCATCAGAAAACAAGCCAGTCTGGAGATGTGAAAAATGCATTATGTCGCACTGGTAAGTTATCATAATAAGTACAAGTCATCACACGGCCCCCGCCCATCGGGGCTTGAAGAAATAGATGGGCTGCACGATGCTTCCACGCAGAGATGAATCAGACCACACACGAGTCCTGGTAAACCGCTTAAAGAATCTAAGCCTGTCAAGGCAAAGCGGTGCGAGTCTGACGGTCCATATGCTTATAAACCCTATTGGTTTAATTGGGCGACAGGGCTTGAGATGTCATTTCATCTCAGTGTCGGGTAAAAGTCCCACAAAATTGGAAACAACGTCTCCAAAATGATCTATGCAGTGTTGACGGGACGTTAAACCACAACTCAAACAAACAAAACAATTCATCACGCTAACAAGGCCATGTAATATGCTTCCGTGTATACTGGTTATAGTAAAAACAATGTTTAGATGGGTACATGTAAATTCCATTTTAACCCGTTGTATACTTATTTTTGTTTGATTTGAGGTGCTGTCGACCGAGCCGGTACTACGTAAAGCTGCTGTCGACCGAGAAATACGGTTTTCGACCGAGCAGTACGGATGTCGACAGAGAAATGACTTCGTTAAATGCGCTGTGAGTGTGTTATTTTAGTGAATGTTTCTACATTTTTTGGGTTCAAACCGTTTCTGAACTAGTTTTCTATCGTAGTTCGTTTTAACAGTGAGCGGAGTTAAACCATGTCGAACTTTAACGGACATCCAGGTAACTGCTGTTGGTTAAAGTTAATACATAGATTTATATAGGAACTTGATAAGTATTGCCCCATAAAATAAAAACTTTTAGGAATATCTTTTCTGTGCAAGCGGCTCTTGATTTTACATCCTTTTTCGAATATGCACATATATTTTTAATGCAATTTTTTGAACAACTTTTTAGTCCTTTTTACATATATTTGGAAGCACCCTCTAAATGTATAGAATATATAGTAAAACTACTGAATACAGCGACAAAAACTGATGAACTTATTTTCATAACGTTTTTGTAAATTGTTTTTTCTTTTCTGTGCCAGCGGGAGTAAAATTGCAAATTTATTGTGAACACATCCATGTAAATTTTGTGAAATAAAAATAAAAATAATTTGGTCCTTTTTGAAAATGAAATACACTACCCCCTTTTTTCTATTTCCAGTTTACCTTAGCAATCAGCGGGCAGCGGTTGTCACCACGGTAAACACTAACAAAGGCTATGTTACGCCTTCGATGTACTAATTGATACATTTGACAATTTGTAATTAATATATCATTATGTAAATTATTCTTTATTCAGTCTTTTTTTTTTTTTTTTTTTTTTTTTTTTGTCGACTCGCACCGCTTTTCCTGGGCAGGCTTAGATCCTCTAAGCGGTTTACCCGTACTCGTGTGACGGTCGGATTCAGCTCTGCGTGGAAGCATCATGCAGCCTATCTATTTTCTATTTCTTCAAGCTCCGAAGGGCGGGGGGGGGGGGTTGGGGTTGGGGGGCAGGGCGAAGTAGTTACATTATAACACTTTCTCTACTTTCATGAATTAGAAGTGACTTTAAAATACCAATAACCAATAAAGCGGTCCTCAGACTTCATACTGATGCCTCAAAATCGTTCGGATGTCACCTAGGTAACCATGAGGCCTTGGGGAGATAACCATTTATTTTATGTGTTGTACGCGTTAGTTCCCTTGATTATCAGCAAAAATAGCAGTCATGTCCGTATAAGTCCGGTATGTTTACAGGAAACAAAAGGTCGAAATAAAAAATATAGAGAGCACTTAACCCATATATGCCTAGCGGCCCTTTTTTTTTTGGGAGGGGGGGGGGGGGGCATTGGCAAATAGTTTAGAAAGCGGCGTCTAATCAGGGTCTACACTGTTTGCTGAAAATATACATTCATTTTTTTGTGAAACTTAGTGCTTAAAAGACAAACTTGGCACCACTATTATAGGAAATGGACCATTCGCAACCTTCTTAATTGTGATACATGGGTTAAAGGACGGGATGTTATGTAAAGCTTACAATGAATAAAATCTACGCTGATATTCCCGCGTTTTGCGGCGTCTGATCTGGGCCTGCACTGTTTGCCAGGGTACCCGTTTTGGGGTTTCTTGTGCTAAATGGGTTAAATTTAGATAGGATTTGTCCGAAAGCATTATGGTACATAAGCATTGCACTGCGTTATCTGAGCTGGTTCTGGTTCTGCACTGTATGCTTTGCATATATTTAAATCTCTAATGCTTTTTTTTTAAAGTAAGCTGAATAATCACACATGTTGTGATAAACACGGTATAATAGCGATAAGTGTAATTCACGGCGTAAAAGAGATTAAATGACTGAGCTGTGACATACGAAATGAGACACATTTTAGCATGTGCACTCTGCAAAGATTCCAGTGTGTTTTGCTTTCCCGTCCACACAAAGAGAAAATCTAGAACACCAGGGATCAGTTTATTGCTAAACGATGACTGATGAGACTGTGCGTATGGGCGGACTGACTTGAGTCTTCGCCAGGTACAATTGCTCACAGAACCCTTTTTACTTGGCGCAGCTCGAATGAGTTTCTCCGTAAAGTTAAAGAATATCCCTTGGTTTCAGTATGTGTACGTGACAGTTGAAAAATCTCACATAATACATCAAACCTCCATATTTGCAACGTTAAATCCACGGAAGGAAAGACCCTCACTTTTGCTCGCATAGTAGACTGTCGCATTTTGGCCTCATAAACATAAATTTTGTTTATTCGCTTGAACCGCTGGAGAACGGCTTTGGAAGATCAGGCGTTTTTGCTCTGGCTACTCCGGATTTTGCTCACCTGATTAACGATCGGCTCGATATAATGAAATAGTTTTATTTACCATTTAAGCATGAAAAAGACAAAAAGCGGCTATCGAGATGATTCTAATAATTATACATAGTCGGTGGTTTGAAATAATAATAATAATAAAAAAAAACACGAGGGAAAAAAAACGAGGCTGAAAATATAAATTGCGACTCCAGTTCAGAAGCGCCTTTTTGACGCGGTTCTAACTAGTGGCAGTTGTTTGGGGAAACAAAACATTATCTGTTTTTCATAACAAGTACCCATAATCTCTTTGTATTTGTGAAACACGCACCTGTCTTTTTCTCTTAAAACTAGGTTGCAAGTGAAGGTCAAGGCCTTTTATGTATGAGTAGAAGGCCCTTTTTACATGGAACCTGCATGCCAAATCTGAAGGCTTTATCTCAAAAAGGTTCAAAAGTTATGACCAAAGTCATTTATGTCTTTAACGTACGTGAATTACAACGGGGGCTTCCGCATTTTCTTTTCGTTATGGCCAAATGCATAACATTAGTCACAAAGCGAAGGCTGTGTTCAGGCTGCGCGTACGCGCAGGCTCGGAACAGTATAGCTGGTCGTATGGGCTCGAACATACCTTTCGCTTGGCGTGACACACCTGATTTCTCGTCCTGTGTAAACCATTTAGACCCAGACCTAACATGGGCCGCGGTACGTTTATTATGTACACGTGTAAGAGAAACTACCCTAACACGAGCTGCTGCACGGTTTCACTGCCCAGTCAACACTATTTATGCCATATCGAGCTTGTTGGCTTACCAATCCACATTTTCCCAGGACAGGCCTAGACGTAAGCGGTTAACTAGTACAGTGCAAATTCTACCGCCAGAAACTGACAACTGTCCTTCTTGAATCAGCGGAAAGGAGAAAATAACCATTTAAAAGATTTCATTACCAATATCCACGAAAGAATAGTGCCCATCTTGACAGTTATTGAACACGCGTCCTCCTGATTTAGGCATATGGTCAAACTGGTCTGATTATTTGCTTCAGATGCGTACTCTTTTGTTGTACTGTGGATTTTGCCATGCCCAGGCTCATTAAGGAATTTTCTAGTATGGCATCATATTTTACACTGTATTTTTGTAAACGAATACGTCAGACGAGGAATAATGACGTCAAATATATATATATAGATTTCTTTTTTTTTTTTTTTTTTTTTTTTGGCGTACTGGCGGGGGTGATGTATACAGAATATAACTAAATCGAAAGTGAAAGTACAAGAACGAAACACAGCTGTATTTTTCACGATGCGCAAATAGATCCATGACACAGATATTTAGCTTCAGAAAATAGCCACATTAATATCGAAAATTTCATTTTGGCTTTGTTTTTCCTAGTTAGAAAATCGAAGGAGTCCAATACGAAACTTTAACGTTAAACAGCTTTGCTTGCCCAGGTTGTCGTTTCTGTGATGACATCAAATTTTATACTGTATTTTTTTTCCTTTTCTATTTTTACTTCTCCTGTTTCCGAAATTCAACCATGTCGAACTTTAACGGACATCCAGGTAACTGCTGTTGGTTAAAGTTAATACATAGATTTATATAGGAACTTGATAAGTATTGCCCCATAAAATAAAAACTTTTAGGAATATCTTTTCTGTGCAAGCGGCTCTTGATTTTACATCCTTTTTCGAATATGCACATATATTTTTAATGCAATTTTTTGAACAACTTTTTAGTCCTTTTTACATATATTTGGAAGCACCCTCTAAATGTATAGAATATATAGTAAAACTACTGAATACAGCGACAAAAACGGATGAACTTATTTTCATAACGTTTTTGTAAATTGTTTTTTCTTTTCTGTGCCAGCGGGAGTAAAATTGCAAATTTATTGTGAACACATCCATGTAAATTTTGTGAAATAAAAATAAAAATAATTTGGTCCTTTTTGAAAATGAAATACACTACCCCCTTTTTTCTATTTCCAGTTTACCTTAGCAATCAGCGGGCAGCGGTTGTCACCACGGTAAACACTAACAAAGGCTATGTTACGCCTTCGATGTACTAATTGATACATTTGACAATTTGTAATTAATATATCATTATGTAAATTATTCTTTATTCAGTCTTTTTTTTTTTTTTTTTTTTTTTTTTTGTCGACTCGCACCGCTTTTCCTGGGCAGGCTTAGATCCTCTAAGCGGTTTACCCGTACTCGTGTGACGGTCGGATTCAGCTCTGCGTGGAAGCATCATGCAGCCTATCTATTTTCTATTTCTTCAAGCTCCGAAGGGCGGGGGGGGGGGGTTGGGGTTGGGGGGCAGGGCGAAGTAGTTACATTATAACACTTTCTCTACTTTCATGAATTAGAAGTGACTTTAAAATACCAATAACCAATAAAGCGGTCCTCAGACTTCATACTGATGCCTCAAAATCGTTCGGATGTCACCTAGGTAACCATGAGGCCTTGGGGAGATAACCATTTATTTTATGTGTTGTACGCGTTAGTTCCCTTGATTATCAGCAAAAATAGCAGTCATGTCCGTATAAGTCCGGTATGTTTACAGGAAACAAAAGGTCGAAATAAAAAATATAGAGAGCACTTAACCCATATATGCCTAGCGGCCCTTTTTTTTTTGGGAGGGGGGGGGGGGGGCATTGGCAAATAGTTTAGAAAGCGGCGTCTAATCAGGGTCTACACTGTTTGCTGAAAATATACATTCATTTTTTTGTGAAACTTAGTGCTTAAAAGACAAACTTGGCACCACTATTATAGGAAATGGACCATTCGCAACCTTCTTAATTGTGATACATGGGTTAAAGGACGGGATGTTATGTAAAGCTTACAATGAATAAAATCTACGCTGATATTCCCGCGTTTTGCGGCGTCTGATCTGGGCCTGCACTGTTTGCCAGGGTACCCGTTTTGGGGTTTCTTGTGCTAAATGGGTTAAATTTAGATAGGATTTGTCCGAAAGCATTATGGTACATAAGCATTGCACTGCGTTATCTGAGCTGGTTCTGGTTCTGCACTGTATGCTTTGCATATATTTAAATCTCTAATGCTTTTTTTTTAAAGTAAGCTGAATAATCACACATGTTGTGATAAACACGGTATAATAGCGATAAGTGTAATTCACGGCGTAAAAGAGATTAAATGACTGAGCTGTGACATACGAAATGAGACACATTTTAGCATGTGCACTCTGCAAAGATTCCAGTGTGTTTTGCTTTCCCGTCCACACAAAGAGAAAATCTAGAACACCAGGGATCAGTTTATTGCTAAACGATGACTGATGAGACTGTGCGTATGGGCGGACTGACTTGAGTCTTCGCCAGGTACAATTGCTCACAGAACCCTTTTTACTTGGCGCAGCTCGAATGAGTTTCTCCGTAAAGTTAAAGAATATCCCTTGGTTTCAGTATGTGTACGTGACAGTTGAAAAATCTCACATAATACATCAAACCTCCATATTTGCAACGTTAAATCCACGGAAGGAAAGACCCTCACTTTTGCTCGCATAGTAGACTGTCGCATTTTGGCCTCATAAACATAAATTTTGTTTATTCGCTTGAACCGCTGGAGAACGGCTTTGGAAGATCAGGCGTTTTTGCTCTGGCTACTCCGGATTTTGCTCACCTGATTAACGATCGGCTCGATATAATGAAATAGTTTTATTTACCATTTAAGCATGAAAAAGACAAAAAGCGGCTATCGAGATGATTCTAATAATTATACATAGTCGGTGGTTTGAAATAATAATAATAATAAAAAAAAACACGAGGGAAAAAAAACGAGGCTGAAAATATAAATTGCGACTCCAGTTCAGAAGCGCCTTTTTGACGCGGTTCTAACTAGTGGCAGTTGTTTGGGGAAACAAAACATTATCTGTTTTTCATAACAAGTACCCATAATCTCTTTGTATTTGTGAAACACGCACCTGTCTTTTTCTCTTAAAACTAGGTTGCAAGTGAAGGTCAAGGCCTTTTATGTATGAGTAGAAGGCCCTTTTTACATGGAACCTGCATGCCAAATCTGAAGGCTTTATCTCAAAAAGGTTCAAAAGTTATGACCAAAGTCATTTATGTCTTTAACGTACGTGAATTACAACGGGGGCTTCCGCATTTTCTTTTCGTTATGGCCAAATGCATAACATTAGTCACAAAGCGAAGGCTGTGTTCAGGCTGCGCGTACGCGCAGGCTCGGAACAGTATAGCTGGTCGTATGGGCTCGAACATACCTTTCGCTTGGCGTGACACACCTGATTTCTCGTCCTGTGTAAACCATTTAGACCCAGACCTAACATGGGCCGCGGTACGTTTATTATGTACACGTGTAAGAGAAACTACCCTAACACGAGCTGCTGCACGGTTTCACTGCCCAGTCAACACTATTTATGCCATATCGAGCTTGTTGGCTTACCAATCCACATTTTCCCAGGACAGGCCTAGACGTAAGCGGTTAACTAGTACAGTGCAAATTCTACCGCCAGAAACTGACAACTGTCCTTCTTGAATCAGCGGAAAGGAGAAAATAACCATTTAAAAGATTTCATTACCAATATCCACGAAAGAATAGTGCCCATCTTGACAGTTATTGAACACGCGTCCTCCTGATTTAGGCATATGGTCAAACTGGTCTGATTATTTGCTTCAGATGCGTACTCTTTTGTTGTACTGTGGATTTTGCCATGCCCAGGCTCATTAAGGAATTTTCTAGTATGGCATCATATTTTACACTGTATTTTTGTAAACGAATACGTCAGACGAGGAATAATGACGTCAAATATATATATATAGATTTCTTTTTTTTTTTTTTTTTTTTTTTGGCGTACTGGCGGGGGTGATGTATACAGAATATAACTAAATCGAAAGTGAAAGTACAAGAACGAAACACAGCTGTATTTTTCACGATGCGCAAATAGATCCATGACACAGATATTTAGCTTCAGAAAATAGCCACATTAATATCGAAAATTTCATTTTGGCTTTGTTTTTCCTAGTTAGAAAATCGAAGGAGTCCAATACGAAACTTTAACGTTAAACAGCTTTGCTTGCCCAGGTTGTCGTTTCTGTGATGACATCAAATTTTATACTGTATTTTTTTTCCTTTTCTATTTTTACTTCTCCTGTTTCCGAAATTCAACCATGTCGAACTTTAACGGACATCCAGGTAACTGCTGTTGGTTAAAGTTAATACATAGATTTATATAGGAACTTGATAAGTATTGCCCCATAAAATAAAAACTTTTAGGAATATCTTTTCTGTGCAAGCGGCTCTTGATTTTACATCCTTTTTCGAATATGCACATATATTTTTAATGCAATTTTTTGAACAACTTTTTAGTCCTTTTTACATATATTTGGAAGCACCCTCTAAATGTATAGAATATATAGTAAAACTACTGAATACAGCGACAAAAACGGATGAACTTATTTTCATAACGTTTTTGTAAATTGTTTTTTCTTTTCTGTGCCAGCGGGAGTAAAATTGCAAATTTATTGTGAACACATCCATGTAAATTTTGTGAAATAAAAATAAAAATAATTTGGTCCTTTTTGAAAATGAAATACACTACCCCCTTTTTTCTATTTCCAGTTTACCTTAGCAATCAGCGGGCAGCGGTTGTCACCACGGTAAACACTAACAAAGGCTATGTTACGCCTTCGATGTACTAATTGATACATTTGACAATTTGTAATTAATATATCATTATGTAAATTATTCTTTATTCAGTCTTTTTTTTTTTTTTTTTTTTTGTCGACTCGCACCGCTTTTCCTGGGCAGGCTTAGATCCTCTAAGCGGTTTACCCGTACTCGTGTGACGGTCGGATTCAGCTCTGCGTGGAAGCATCATGCAGCCTATCTATTTTCTATTTCTTCCAGCTCCGAGGGGCGTGGGGGGGGGGGGTTGGGGTTGGGGGGCAGGGCGAAGTAGTTACATTATAACACTTTCTCTACTTTCATGAATTAGAAGTGACTTTAAAATACCAATAAAGCGGTCCTCAGACTTCATACTGATGCCTCAAAATCGTTCGGATGTCACCTAGGTAACCATGAGGCCTTGGGGAGATAACCATTTATTTTATGTGTTGTACGCGTTAGTTCCCTTGATTATCAGCAAAAATAGCAGTCATGTCCGTATAAGTCCGGTATGTTTACAGGAAACAAAAGGTCGAAATAAAAAATATAGAGAGCACTTAACCCATATATGCCTAGCGGCCCTTTTTTTTGGGAGGGGGGGGGGGCATTGGCAAATAGTTTAGAAAGCGGCGTCTAATCAGGGTCTACACTGTTTGCTGAAAATATACATTCATTTTTTTGTGAAACTTAGTGCTTAAAAGACAAACTTGGCACCACTATTATAGGAAATGGACCATTCGCAACCTTCTTAATTGTGATACATGGGTTAAAGGACGGGATGTTATGTAAAGCTTACAATGAATAAAATCTACGCTGATATTCCCGCGTTTTGCGGCGTCTGATCTGGGCCTGCACTGTTTGCCAGGGTACCCGTTTTGGGGTTTCTTGTGCTAAATGGGTTAAATTTAGATAGGATTTGTCCGAAAGCATTATGGTACATAAGCATTGCACTGCGTTATCTGAGCTGGTTCTGGTTCTGCACTGTATGCTTTGCATATATTTAAATCTCTAATGCTTTTTTTTTAAAGTAAGCTGAATAATCACACATGTTGTGATAAACACGGTATAATAGCGATAAGTGTAATTCACGGCGTAAAAGAGATTAAATGACTGAGCTGTGACATACGAAATGAGACACATTTTAGCATGTGCACTCTGCAAAGATTCCAGTGTGTTTTGCTTTCCCGTCCACACAAAGAGAAAATCTAGAACACCAGGGATCAGTTTATTGCTAAACGATGACTGATGAGACTGTGCGTATGGGCGGACTGACTTGAGTCTTCGCCAGGTACAATTGCTCACAGAACCCTTTTTACTTGGCGCAGCTCGAATGAGTTTCTCCGTAAAGTTAAAGAATATCCCTTGGTTTCAGTATGTGTACGTGACAGTTGAAAAATCTCACATAATACATCAAACCTCCATATTTGCAACGTTAAATCCACGGAAGGAAAGACCCTCACTTTTGCTCGCATAGTAGACTGTCGCATTTTGGCCTCATAAACATAAATTTTGTTTATTCGCTTGAACCGCTGGAGAACGGCTTTGGAAGATCAGGCGTTTTTGCTCTGGCTACTCCGGATTTTGCTCACCTGATTAACGATCGGCTCGATATAATGAAATAGTTTTATTTACCATTTAAGCATGAAAAAGACAAAAAGCGGCTATCGAGATGATTCTAATAATTATACATAGTCGGTGGTTTGAAATAATAATAATAATAAAAAAAAACACGAGGGAAAAAAAACGAGGCTGAAAATATAAATTGCGACTCCAGTTCAGAAGCGCCTTTTTGACGCGGTTCTAACTAGTGGCAGTTGTTTGGGGAAACAAAACATTATCTGTTTTTCATAACAAGTACCCATAATCTCTTTGTATTTGTGAAACACGCACCTGTCTTTTTCTCTTAAAACTAGGTTGCAAGTGAAGGTCAAGGCCTTTTATGTATGAGTAGAAGGCCCTTTTTACATGGAACCTGCATGCCAAATCTGAAGGCTTTATCTCAAAAAGGTTCAAAAGTTATGACCAAAGTCATTTATGTCTTTAACGTACGTGAATTACAACGGGGGCTTCCGCATTTTCTTTTCGTTATGGCCAAATGCATAACATTAGTCACAAAGCGAAGGCTGTGTTCAGGCTGCGCGTACGCGCAGGCTCGGAACAGTATAGCTGGTCGTATGGGCTCGAACATACCTTTCGCTTGGCGTGACACACCTGATTTCTCGTCCTGTGTAAACCATTTAGACCCAGACCTAACATGGGCCGCGGTACGTTTATTATGTACACGTGTAAGAGAAACTACCCTAACACGAGCTGCTGCACGGTTTCACTGCCCAGTCAACACTATTTATGCCATATCGAGCTTGTTGGCTTACCTATCCACATTTTCCCAGGACAGGCCTAGACGTAAGCGGTTAACTAGTACAGTGCAAATTCTACCGCCAGAAACTGACAACTGTCCTTCTTGAATCAGCGGAAAGGAGAAAATAACCATTTAAAAGATTTCATTACCAATATCCACGAAAGAATAGTGCCCATCTTGACAGTTATTGAACACGCGTCCTTATGATTTAGGCATATGGTCAAACTGGTCTGATTATTTGCTTCAGATGCGTACTCTTTTGTTGTACTGTGGATTTTGCCATGCCCAGGCTCATTAAGGAATTTTCTAGTATGGCATCATATTTTACACTGTATTTTTGTAAACGAATACGTCAGACGAGGAATAATGACGTCAAATATATATATATAGATTTTTTTTTTTTTTTTTTTTTTTTTTTGGCGTACTGGCGGGGGTGATGTATACAGAATATAACTAAATCGAAAGTGAAAGTACAAGAACGAAACACAGCTGTATTTTTCACGATGCGCAAATAGATCCATGACACAGATATTTAGCTTCAGAAAATAGCCACATTAATATCGAAAATTTCATTTTGGCTTTGTTTTTCCTAGTTAGAAAATCGAAGGAGTCCAATACGAAACTTTAACGTTAAACAGCTTTGCTTGCCCAGGTTGTCGTTTCTGTGATGACATCAAATTTTATACTGTATTTTTTTTCCTTTTCTATTTTTACTTCTCCTGTTTCCGAAATTCAACCATGTCGAACTTTAACGGACATCCAGGTAACTGCTGTTGGTTAAAGTTAATACATAGATTTATATAGGAACTTGATAAGTATTGCCCCATAAAATAAAAACTTTTAGGAATATCTTTTCTGTGCAAGCGGCTCTTGATTTTACATCCTTTTTCGAATATGCACATATATTTTTAATGCAATTTTTTGAACAACTTTTTAGTCCTTTTTACATATATTTGGAAGCACCCTCTAAATGTATAGAATATATAGTAAAACTACTGAATACAGCGACAAAAACGGATGAACTTATTTTCATAACGTTTTTGTAAATTGTTTTTTCTTTTCTGTGCCAGCGGGAGTAAAATTGCAAATTTATTGTGAACACATCCATGTAAATTTTGTGAAATAAAAATAAAAATAATTTGGTCCTTTTTGAAAATGAAATACACTACCCCCTTTTTTCTATTTCCAGTTTACCTTAGCAATCAGCGGGCAGCGGTTGTCACCACGGTAAACACTAACAAAGGCTATGTTACGCCTTCGATGTACTAATTGATACATTTGACAATTTGTAATTAATATATCATTATGTAAATTATTCTTTATTCAGTCTTTTTTTTTTTTTTTTTTTTGTCGACTCGCACCGCTTTTCCTGGGCAGGCTTAGATCCTCTAAGCGGTTTACCCGTACTCGTGTGACGGTCGGATTCAGCTCTGCGTGGAAGCATCATGCAGCCTATCTATTTTCTATTTCTTCCAGCTCCGAGGGGCGTGGGGGGGGGGGGGGGTTGGGGTTGGGGGGCAGGGCGAAGTAGTTACATTATAACACTTTCTCTACTTTCATGAATTAGAAGTGACTTTAAAATACCAATAAAGCGGTCCTCAGACTTCATACTGATGCCTCAAAATCGTTCGGATGTCACCTAGGTAACCATGAGGCCTTGGGGAGATAACCATTTATTTTATGTGTTGTACGCGTTAGTTCCCTTGATTATCAGCAAAAATAGCAGTCATGTCCGTATAAGTCCGGTATGTTTACAGGAAACAAAAGGTCGAAATAAAAAATATAGAGAGCACTTAACCCATATATGCCTAGCGGCCCTTTTTTTTGGGAGGGGGGGGGGGGCATTGGCAAATAGTTTAGAAAGCGGCGTCTAATCAGGGTCTACACTGTTTGCTGAAAATATACATTCATTTTTTTGTGAAACTTAGTGCTTAAAAGACAAACTTGGCACCACTATTATAGGAAATGGACCATTCGCAACCTTCTTAATTGTGATACATGGGTTAAAGGACGGGATGTTATGTAAAGCTTACAATGAATAAAATCTACGCTGATATTCCCGCGTTTTGCGGCGTCTGATCTGGGCCTGCACTGTTTGCCAGGGTACCCGTTTTGGGGTTTCTTGTGCTAAATGGGTTAAATTTAGATAGGATTTGTCCGAAAGCATTATGGTACATAAGCATTGCACTGCGTTATCTGAGCTGGTTCTGGTTCTGCACTGTATGCTTTGCATATATTTAAATCTCTAATGCTTTTTTTTTAAAGTAAGCTGAATAATCACACATGTTGTGATAAACACGGTATAATAGCGATAAGTGTAATTCACGGCGTAAAAGAGATTAAATGACTGAGCTGTGACATACGAAATGAGACACATTTTAGCATGTGCACTCTGCAAAGATTCCAGTGTGTTTTGCTTTCCCGTCCACACAAAGAGAAAATCTAGAACACCAGGGATCAGTTTATTGCTAAACGATGACTGATGAGACTGTGCGTATGGGCGGACTGACTTGAGTCTTCGCCAGGTACAATTGCTCACAGAACCCTTTTTACTTGGCGCAGCTCGAATGAGTTTCTCCGTAAAGTTAAAGAATATCCCTTGGTTTCAGTATGTGTACGTGACAGTTGAAAAATCTCACATAATACATCAAACCTCCATATTTGCAACGTTAAATCCACGGAAGGAAAGACCCTCACTTTTGCTCGCATAGTAGACTGTCGCATTTTGGCCTCATAAACATAAATTTTGTTTATTCGCTTGAACCGCTGGAGAACGGCTTTGGAAGATCAGGCGTTTTTGCTCTGGCTACTCCGGATTTTGCTCACCTGATTAACGATCGGCTCGATATAATGAAATAGTTTTATTTACCATTTAAGCATGAAAAAGACAAAAAGCGGCTATCGAGATGATTCTAATAATTATACATAGTCGGTGGTTTGAAATAATAATAATAATAAAAAAAAACACGAGGGAAAAAAAACGAGGCTGAAAATATAAATTGCGACTCCAGTTCAGAAGCGCCTTTTTGACGCGGTTCTAACTAGTGGCAGTTGTTTGGGGAAACAAAACATTATCTGTTTTTCATAACAAGTACCCATAATCTCTTTGTATTTGTGAAACACGCACCTGTCTTTTTCTCTTAAAACTAGGTTGCAAGTGAAGGTCAAGGCCTTTTATGTATGAGTAGAAGGCCCTTTTTACATGGAACCTGCATGCCAAATCTGAAGGCTTTATCTCAAAAAGGTTCAAAAGTTATGACCAAAGTCATTTATGTCTTTAACGTACGTGAATTACAACGGGGGCTTCCGCATTTTCTTTTCGTTATGGCCAAATGCATAACATTAGTCACAAAGCGAAGGCTGTGTTCAGGCTGCGCGTACGCGCAGGCTCGGAACAGTATAGCTGGTCGTATGGGCTCGAACATACCTTTCGCTTGGCGTGACACACCTGATTTCTCGTCCTGTGTAAACCATTTAGACCCAGACCTAACATGGGCCGCGGTACGTTTATTATGTACACGTGTAAGAGAAACTACCCTAACACGAGCTGCTGCACGGTTTCACTGCCCAGTCAACACTATTTATGCCATATCGAGCTTGTTGGCTTACCTATCCACATTTTCCCAGGACAGGCCTAGACGTAAGCGGTTAACTAGTACAGTGCAAATTCTACCGCCAGAAACTGACAACTGTCCTTCTTGAATCAGCGGAAAGGAGAAAATAACCATTTAAAAGATTTCATTACCAATATCCACGAAAGAATAGTGCCCATCTTGACAGTTATTGAACACGCGTCCTTATGATTTAGGCATATGGTCAAACTGGTCTGATTATTTGCTTCAGATGCGTACTCTTTTGTTGTACTGTGGATTTTGCCATGCCCAGGCTCATTAAGGAATTTTCTAGTATGGCATCATATTTTACACTGTATTTTTGTAAACGAATACGTCAGACGAGGAATAATGACGTCAAATATATATATATAGATTTTTTTTTTTTTTTTTTTTTTTTGGCGTACTGGCGGGGGTGATGTATACAGAATATAACTAAATCGAAAGTGAAAGTACAAGAACGAAACACAGCTGTATTTTTCACGATGCGCAAATAGATCCATGACACAGATATTTAGCTTCAGAAAATAGCCACATTAATATCGAAAATTTCATTTTGGCTTTGTTTTTCCTAGTTAGAAAATCGAAGGAGTCCAATACGAAACTTTAACGTTAAACAGCTTTGCTTGCCCAGGTTGTCGTTTCTGTGATGACATCAAATTTTATACTGTATTTTTTTTCCTTTTCTATTTTTACTTCTCCTGTTTCCGAAATTCAACCATGTCGAACTTTAACGGACATCCAGGTAACTGCTGTTGTTTAAAGTTAATACATAGATTTATATAGGAACTTGATAAGTATTGCCCCATAAAATAAAAACTTTTAGGAATATCTTTTCTGTGCAAGCGGCTCTTGATTTTACATCCTTTTTCGAATATGCACAAATATTTTTAATGCAATTTTTTGAACAACTTTTTAGTCCTTTTTACATATATTTGGAAGCACCCTCTAAATGTATAGAATATATAGTAAAACTACTGAATACAGCGACAAAAACTGATGAACTTATTTTCATAACGTTTTTGTAAATTGTTTTTTCTTTTCTGTGCCAGCGGGAGTAAAATTGTAAATTTATTGTGAACACATCCATGTAAATTTTGTGAAATAAAAATAAAAATAATTTGGTCCTTTTTGAAAATGAAATACACTACCCCCTTTTTTCTATTTCCAGTTTACCTTAGCAATCAGCGGGCAGCGGTTGTCACCACGGTAAACACTAACAAAGGCTATGTTACGCCTTCGATGTACTAATTGATACATTTGACAATTTGTAATTAATATCATTATGTAAATTATTCTTTATTCAGTCTTTTTTTTTTTTTTTTTTTTTTTTTTGTCGACTCGCACCGCTTTTCCTGGGCAGGCTTAGATCCTCTAAGCGGTTTACCCGTACTCGTGTGACGGTCGGATTCAGCTCTGCGTGGAAGCATCATGCAGCCTATCTATTTTCTATTTCTTCAAGCTCCGAAGGGCGGGGGGGGTTGGGGTTGGGGGGCAGGGCGAAGTAGTTACATTATAACACTTTCTCTACTTTCATGAATTAGAAGTGACTTTAAAATACCAATAAAGCGGTCCTCAGACTTCATACTGATGCCTCAAAATCGTTCGGATGTCACCTAGGTAACCATGAGGCCTTGGGGAGATAACCATTTATTTTATGTGTTGTACGCGTTAGTTCCCTTGATTATCAGCAAAAATAGCAGTCATGTCCGTATAAGTCCGGTATGTTTACAGGAAACAAAAGGTCGAAATAAAAAATATAGAGAGCACTTAACCTATATATGCCTAGCGGCCCTTTTTTTTGGGAGGGGGGGGGACATTGGCAAATAGTTTAGAAAGCGGCGTCTAATCAGGGTCTACACTGTTTGCTGAAAATATACATTCATTTTTTTGTGAAACTTAGTGCTTAAAAGACAAACTTGGCACCACTATTATAGGAAATGGACCATTCGCAACCTTCTTAATTGTGATACATGGGTTAAAGGACGGGATGTTATGTAAAGCTTACAATGAATAAAATCTACGCTGATATTCCCGCGTTTTGCGGCGTCTGATCTGGGCCTGCACTGTTTGCCAGGGTACCCGTTTTGGGGTTTCTTGTGCTAAATGGGTTAAATTTAGATAGGATTTGTCCGAAAGCATTATGGTACATAAGCATTGCACTGCGTTATCTGAGCTGGTTCTGGTTCTGCACTGTATGCTTTGCATATATTTAAATCTCTGATGCTTTTTTTTTTAAAGTAAGCTGAATAATCACACATGTTGTGATAATGTAGTCATGTCCGTATAAGTCCGGGTTTCTTGTGCTAAATGGGTTAAAGGAGCAGTCTCTATAAGGCTATTTTCATGGCCACAACCGATTTCCTTTAAAATTTGTAGCTTCAAATTGGTACATGTTGGCTGTCTAATGGTGAATTTTTAGACTCTTTGGTCCACTGGTTTTTGCTGTATACACTCTTAAAGTGGGTGGGGTAATGTCACCCCATCAAGGGTATACCAACAAAAATGCTATTATTTTTGTTCAAAGTGCATGACTGGAGGCGATGTTTGCCGTATGTTTACTACCCTTTTAGGCATAACAGCCGGTGATAACAGTCTTATAAATATCATACAAGAGTAGAGTTTATACGGGCTTGTAAGTTGTACCCAAATATTAGTATTTTTTATTCCCCAACTTTACGAAAAACCACAACACCTTTACAGTTTTCAACTTATTTAAAAGATCTTTCATAAATATGATGTTGATGTAATGGTCATTCTAGGTATATGTCAGAATTATTGTTAGTTCATAAAACTTAAGAGTTACCTGCCCCTGAAATTGAATTTTACCCATTTTTTTAAATCAGAGTGCATTTATCCGTTTGTAGTACTCACAACTTCATTTGGGAGTGAATAAACCGATTCCATGCAAATATAATTAAATAGATGTGGACAAAGAAGTCATTTGATTTAATAGTGCATGCTAGCAAGCACATGAGCACACAATCCCACGGTACGAGCGCCACTTCTTCACCAACAGTACCATCCAGTGATTGGGTTCAGTCCTTGTGGTCTCAACACATTGCAAAACAAGCAAACAATTCTTACATAGTTGCCAACATCTGGTATTTTACTATTGGATATTTTGTTGCTAAGCCTTTCACTTTGTAATTCTCCCATTAGCTGATTCGACAACCTATCTCACTTTGTACCTAGCCTTGAATCATTCGCCTCTTCAGTCGTATATTGCTTCTGAGATTTGATTAGGAAGTGAAGCATATGAGAATTGACTTCATAACCCTTTAGATTTTCTCTAACGTCCCTGAATCATACATCAACTTTTGCAAATGTCCTATTTGGGGATTCAAATTCTGATGTTGCAATCGTAGTGGCTGATGGAACATACATATATATTGAGAAGAGTGGAAACTACTTATTTCAGAGAAGATCTTATTCCGTACGTAAAGGACAGCCTTTGCTGGAACCTATGATGCTTGTGGCCACTGATGGTTACATTTTGACTGTGATGGGACCTTATCTTGCAGATGGGAAAAACACAGATGCTAAGATTACCGAACACATGTTAAAGACTAATGCAGAAAATATTACTGACTGGTTTGAAAAAGATGATGTTCTCGTTGTAGACCGCGGCTTCAGGGATGCTATAGATATACTAAAGGATTTTGGAATCAATTCTCATATGCCTTACTTCCTAAACAAATCTCAAAAGCAACATACGACTGAAGAGGCGAATGAGTCAAGGCTAGTTACAAAGGTGAGATGGGTTGTCGAATCAGCTAATGCGAGAATTAAAAAGTGGAAAGCCCTTAGCAACACAATGCCCAATAGTCAAATACCATATGTTGGCGACTATGTAAGGATTTTTTGCTCATTGTGCAATGCGTTTAGACTACCTTTGGTAACAAGCAAAGATTCAGGCAAAGTAATTGCTAGAAGAATGATGGCCCTAGCAATAGCTCCAAATAAGCTGCCGGATAAGGTCGTAACAAGAATTCCGCCGAAGGCTATGTCGCGCATGTGGCGCGCAAAGTCATCGAACCATGATATGTAGGTCAAGGTCATAGATGCTTGCTCAAAAGATCCCATTCTCAAATGCAAGCTTGTACTAAGTATCATTAATGAAGCTCTAATAATTCTTGAGAAATTAACTTAACCATTAGGGTAAACGCTAGGGTGGTCACATTATTTTACAAAGTCAGTGAACCATGAAATTTAGGTCAAGGTCAAATATGGATGCTTGCATTTAAGTTGCCATCCCCAGATTCAAGTTTGCACCAAATATCATTAATGAAGCTCTTATAAATCTTCAGAAATAAACTTGACCATTAGGGTGAACGCTAGGGTGGTCGCAATATTTTACAAAGTCAGTGAACCATGAGATATAGGTCAAGGTTAAATATGGATGCTTGCATTTAAGTTACCATCCCCAGATACAAGTTTGTACCAAGTATCATAAATAAAGCTCTTATAGTTCTTGAGAAATAAACTTGACCATTAGGGTGAATGTAGGGTGGTCGCAATATTTTACAAAGTCAGTGAACCATGAAATTTAGGTCAAGGTCAAATATGGATGATTGCATTCAAGTAGCCATCCACAGATACAAGTTTGTACCACATATCATTAATAAAGCTCTTATAGTTCTTGAGAAATAAACTTGACCATTAGGGTGAACGCTAGGGTGGTCGCAATATTTTACAAAGTCAGAGAAAAATGAAATGTAGGTCAAAGTCAAATATGGATGCTTGCATATAAGTTGTCATCCCCAGATACAAGTTTGTACCAAGTATCATTAATGAAGCTGTTATAGTTCTTGAGAAATAAACTTGACCATTAGGGTGAACGCTAGGGTCGTCGCAAATGTTGAAGCCTTGACGAACGGACGAACGGACGGAAAACCGGGCGCCTATATCGCGCCATGCTAATAGCAGGCGCGACAAAAAATGGCTGGGATAAAAAAACGGGTTATTTGGATAAAGATCGATGATGAGAAACTTGAGAATTTCCCAGAGATTACTGAGGATGAACTCGGGGATTTGAAACTGGGTATTTACCAGCTGAAACAAGCCAAATCCTACACAGATGAACATTTTGACGACAATGGATCATATGAGATAATGGCACACAAAGAAGAAAAGATGGTGTTCTCAAAGCACAGATACGTTCTTGCCTGACGTCTCATAAAACATATAACATGTGGGTTGAATATACACAAGGACTGAACCCAATCACTGGGTGGTATTGTGGGTGCAGAAGTGGAGCTCTTACCGTGGGATGTTATGCACATGTGGCTTCTGTTCTCTGGTATTTGGGATATTACCGGAACATAACAGAAAATAGTGAAGCAAAACCAAACCGGGAACATATTGATTTTGTTTATGATGCTGCTGTTGACACATGGAGTACATCTAGCGATTCAGAGGAAGATAAGTAAATTAACAAATTCTTAAACATGTCGTGAGACCATACAGGTTTATATTTAAGCACAGTATCAGTCTAAAATGAGGTTCCACAACATGAGCAAAGCCTGCTTTGGTGGTCAAAAATGTTTGACAGATGACAAATGTTCCATTTGCACCTGGAAATTAAGAGTTCATATATACCCCCCCCCCTCAAAAAAAAAAGGAAATACTAGCATGCACTATTAAATCAAATGACTTCCTTGTCCAAATCTATTTAATAATATTTGCATGGAATCGGTTTATTCACTTTCAAATGAAGTTGTGAGTACTACAAACGGATAAATGCACTCCGATTTAAAAAATGGGTAAAATTCAATTTCAGGGGTAGGTAACTCTTAAGTTTTATGAACTAACAATAATTCTATCATATACCTAGAATGACCATTACATCAACATCATATTTATGAAAGATCTTTGAAATAAGTTGAAAACTGTAAAGGTGTTGTGGTTTTTCGTAAAGTTGGGGAATTAAAATTACTGATATTTGGGTACAACTTACAAGCGCGTATAAGCTCTTCTCTTGTTTGATATTTATAAGACTGTTATCACCGGCTGTTATGCCTAAAAGGGTAGTAAGCATACGGCAAACATCGCCTCCAGTCATGCACTTTGAACAAAAATAATAGCATTTTTGTTGGTATACCCTTGATGGGGTGACATTACCCCACCCACTTTAAGAGTGTATACGGCAAATACAAGTGAACCAAAGAGTCTAAAAATTCACCATTAGACAGTCAATATGTATCAATTTGAAGCTACAAAGTTTAAAGGAAATCGGTTGTGGCCATGAAAACAGCCTTATAGAGACTGCTCCTTTAGATAGGATTTGTCCGAAAGCATTATGGTACATAAGCATTGCACTGCGTTATCTGAGCTGGTTCTGGTTCTGCACTGTATGCTTTGCATATATTTAAATCTCTAATGCTTTTTTTTTTAAAGTAAGCTGAATAATCACACATGTTGTGATAAACACGGTATAATAGCGATAAGTGTAATTCACGGCGTAAAAGAGATTAAATGACTGAGCTGTGACATACGAAATGAGACACATTTTAGCATGTGCACTCTGCAAAGATTCCAGTGTGTTTTGCTTTCCCGTCCACACAAAGAGAAAATCTAGAACACCAGGGATCCGTTTATTGCTAAACGATGACTGATGAGACTGTGCGTATGGGCGGACTGACTTGAGTCTTCGCCAGGTACAATTGCTCACAGAACCCTTTTTACTTGGCGCAGCTCGAATGTGTTTCTCCGTAAAGTTAAACAATATCCCTTGGTTTCAGTATATGTACGTGACAGTTGAAAAATCTCACATAATACATCAAACCTCCATATTTACAACGTTAAATACTGGTCTGATTATTTGCTTCAGATGCGTACTATTTTGTTGTACTGTGGATTTTGCCATGCCCAGGCTCATTAAGGAATTTTCTAGTATGGCATCATATTTTACACTGTATTTTTGTAAACCAATACATCAGACGAGGAATAATGACGTCAAATATATATATAGATTTCTTTTTTTTTTTTTTTTTTTTTTTGGCGTACTGGCGGGGGTGATGTATACAGAATATAACTAAATCGAAAGTGAAAGTACAAGAACGAAACACAGCTGTATTTTTCACGATGCGCAAATAGATCCATGACACAGATATTTAGCTTCAGAAAATAGCCACATTAATATCGAAAATTTCATTTTGGCTTTGTTTTTCCTAGTTAGAAAATCGAAGGAGTCCAATACGAAACTTTAACGTTAAACAGCTTTGCTTGCCCAGGTTGTCGTTTCTGTGATGACATCAAATTTTACACTGTATTTTTTTTCCTTTTCTATTTTTACTTCTCCTTCTTCCGAAATTCAACCATGTCGAACTTTAACGGACATCCAGGTAACTGCTGTTGGTTAAAGTTAATACATAGATTTATATAGGAACTTGATAAGTATTGCCCCATAAAATAAAAACTTTTAGGAATATCTTTTCTGTGCAAGCGGCTCTTGATTTTACATCCTTTTTCGAATATGCACATATATTTTTAATGCAATTTTTTGAACAACTTTTTAGTCCTTTTTACATATATTTGGAAGCACCCTCTAAATGTATAGAATATATAGTAAAACTACTGAATACAGCGACAAAAACTGATGAACTTATTTTCATAACGTTTTTGTAAATTGTTTTTTCTTTTCTGTGCCAGCGGGAGTAAAATTGCAAATTTATTGTGAACACATCCATGTAAATTTTGTGAAATAAAAATAAAAATAATTTGGTCCTTTTTGAAAATGAAATACACTACCCCCTTTTTTCTATTTCCAGTTTACCTTAGCAATCAGCGGGCAGCGGTTGTCACCACGGTAAACACTAACAAAGGCTATGTTACGCCTTCGATGTACTAATTGATACATTTGACAATTTGTAATTAATATATCATTATGTAAATTATTCTTTATTCAGTCTTTTTTTTTTTTTTTTTTTTGTCGACTCGCACCGCTTTTCCTGGGCAGGCTTAGATCCTCTAAGCGGTTTACCCGTACTCGTGTGACCGTCGGATTCAGCTCTGCGTGGAAGCATCATGCAGCCTATCTATTTTCTATTTCTTCAAGCTCCGAAGGGCGGGGGGGGGTTGGGGTTGGGGGCAGGGCGAAGTAGTTACATTATAACACTTTCTCTACTTTCATGAATTAGAAGTGACTTTAAAATACCAATAAAGCGGTCCTCAGACTTCATACTGATGCCTCAAAATCGTTCGGATGTCACCTAGGTAACCATGAGGCCTTGGGGAGATAACCATTTATTTTATGTGTTGTACGCGTTAGTTCCCTTGATTATCAGCAAAAATAGCAGTCATGTCCGTATAAGTCCGGTATGATGAAAATATATAAAGTAAGTGTTTCCGGGGAAATGCGTGGTTATTATTCAGTATCATTGCAAGTGCAGGGCGATATATTGTAGATAAATCATTAGTATATACGATTACCATTCATTTGTGTGTGTGTGCATGCGTTTATATGCATCTGTGGTAATTTTTATATTTTCGCCGATACTGCTGTCGATGAAATAAAAGTTTGCAGGGTACGGTTGTCGGTGTTTTGGATACGGATATCGATAATTCAACCAGAATGTAACGGACATATTTATTGGAAATTAACAGTTAAACATTAAAATCTCTTTTAAATACTTCGTCAGTCATTGTGTTGTTAGAAAGGGTTACATCTCGTTGATTAACATGTCGGTCGCAACCCGTGCTATGATTAATTTATAAAGGGACGATTTCAACGAATAAAATGGATGTATGCAGTTAGTATGATAACTTCATAGCAATATTGTAGATCAGTTCTTTTTGGCACTAGCATTTGCTCATGTATAAAAAAGCAAGTCCCTGTGGTTTGTGAACTCTTCTAGAACAGTTATGCAGACAGCAGTGTTAATTGATAGGTACGAACTGTTAAGGTAGACTATTTGGACCGACACCATCGGAATCAGAATTGTTACAGGTGACACGTCAAATGACATTCATTCACCAGGACCTGTGATATGGAAAGTTAGTCCCTAACTCTCACCGTCACCAAAATGACCTATACAGTGTCGACGGGGACGTTAAACATCAAATCAAACAAATAAAACTCTCGACGAAGAGGTAAACTTAGCTATACTATTTTCTGCCCTTTCAGCTATGCAACTGATCGAAAGGGCGTTCTAAGCGGTTTACCAGTACTAAGTGTGCGGGCCGGATTCAGCTCTGCGTGGAAGCATCATGCAACCCATATATTTTTTCAAGCCCCTATGGGCGGGGGCTGTCAAGATGACCTGAATCGACTAGCACAGTGGGAGGCCGATTGACAGATTAAGTTCATAGAGGCCAAATGTCATTCGATGAGGGGGTCACGATATCTTCCTGACAATCAGATTAAGTTTGTTTATTCACTACACCACCAAACTTTGGAGCAAATATCTTGGTATCACCATCACTGACGATCTTGACTGGGGTCATCATATTTCAGAGATTACATCCAAAGCAACTAGGACTTTGGGATTTTAAGACGTAATTTGGCTTTTGCACATAGGCAGACAAAGGATGTTGCATATAAAACATTGGTTCGCCCTCAACTTGAATATGCATCACCCATTTGACATCCCCATGTTAAGATTCAACAGTTTGAGAAGGTTCAGAGGACTGCAGCTCGATGGACATGTCGGCGATGGCGAAATCAATGGCATGCTTACGGAGTTGGAGTGGCCGACACTTGAGGCACGTCGTGAGAAGTCCTCTTTAACCTGCTTCTATAAGATACACTCTGGTATAGTGTCTCTGGATAAAGATAAATACTTGACCTTTGTGACAGGTTCAACTCAAACAAGGGCATCAAAAGTAAATAACACACACTTTCGTAGGTTACCTGACCTATAGTGATGCCCTAAAGCATTCTTTTTCCCGAGAACTATTCCCCAGTGGAATAGTATTCCCTCGTCTGCAGTAGATGCCAAGTCCGTAGAGGAGTTCAAAGCCCGTACAGTGTAGATTGGGACCCAGAGGTATGCGTTTTAGTATGATTGTAAATAGTTTTAAGGACTCATCCAGTGTCCCTTTTTTATTTTTTTTAAAGCTAAATTCTAAATTTAGCCACCCACCCAACTGAGGTAATGGCCAAATATGACCGACTCAGTATATGTAGATAGATATTTACGAGCCAGAGCCCACTCTCCTTTCTTAAAGATTGGGCAAATGTTGGCCAGAAGGCATTCTTTGGGGGATTGCACCCCGTATCAAGAGACTATTGGAACAGATGTGCAAAAACTGGACCTACCTCATTCGCTAGACTAGGGTGAAACTTGTCGGGTTCTAAAGCTTTAGATGGATTTAAGTAAATTAATCACGCCCCCCGATGGCACAACACTACTATCCATGAAAGGGACTGATCTTCCAGGCAAGGAACCTCAACGAGATCAGTTTTATTGAACGCAACATTGAAATGAACTTCTAGTTCCTCCGCTCTTTCAGAGTCTGATTCAGCAACTCCATTCCCTCCGCTTTTATTTAGGGGTGGGATATTTTGCCTGAAGTTTGTTCAGTCTGCATGTAGTCCTACGAAATTTTGCGAAATGTTCCTCTCTCCACAGGCTCTTCAAGCTCTGTATATCCCCCCCACACACACACACACAACACTGTTAATATTGACGTATTCTATAATATGCAATTCCGTAATGGCTCATCTAGCCGAAATGTTTTAAATTTTGACCTGTTTTAGCATATAAACATAAAGCGCCTGTGCCCTTTCCGAAATCATTCTTCAAGAGTATTTGCATATGTTTGCAACCCTATTTCTTTAACATTTGTTTCAATCTGATTTGACCTTATATGTTTAAGTATTTACATGCCTAGTAGTTTTGTTTGTTTGTTTGATTTGAGTTGTAACGTCCCCGTCAACAATAGAAAGGTCATTTTGGAGACGTTGCTTCCAATTTTGTGGGACTTTTACCCGACATTGAGATGAAATAACATCTCAAGCCCTGCCGCCCAATGAAACCAATAGGGTTAATAAGCATGGGCGGACCGACTCGCACAGCTTTGCCTGGGCAGGCTTAGATCCTCTAAGCGGTTTTTCAGTACTCGTGTGCGGTCGGTTTCAGCTCTGCGTGGAAGCATCATGCAGCCCAACTATTTATTCAAGCCCCGATGGGCGGGGGCGGACATGCCTAGTAGTATGTTGTGTGAACTATATATGGGGGAGTCAAGGGTGGAATTATTCTTGGCGACTTTTACGACTTAAAGACATCAGTTAGCACATAACATACACTTTTCTACATGGCTCCGCGTGAAATCTGTCGTGTAGTGTAGATTTTTTAACACCAGTACATGAAATATAGTTTTCATATTTTGTCGACAGCCGTGTCATTCAGCCTACGAGACCATCGACGGTCGTATCTCTGGCAATCGACATCTGTATCCCGATATTTTTCAAAGGTCCATAAAATCTCCCAGAGTGCATGAATTTTGTTGCAGAAGCGTACTTGGTAGATAAAATATATAAGGCGTTGTATTGTTTTCGTACCTTTCATAATGTATTACAGTACCGATATTCTATGAAAACTCATTTTTTCGAAGGAATCGGTACTTTATAGTGTTTTTTTCAGCGTCACAACTTTCTATAAGTGAACAGAAAAATAACACGTTGTCTCTTTTAAACATCGACAGCGTTTGTAAACGTTAAAACTTACGTTTTCACCTCTTCAATGGTGTCAAAAAGCACGTTGTTCCTCTGTCGACATCCGTACTGCTCGGTCGAAAACCGCATTTCTCGGTCGACAGCAGCTTTATGCAGTACCGGCTCGGTCAACACAGGTAAAGAAATTGGTATTACCCCCGTGATTACGATAACACACCCGTGTGACATTTTCCAGATTTCCAAAATGGCAACTTTTCTGATGAAAATCCGTGATATTTTTCTTATCAATGCTCAAAACATTGGTTGTGGATGCTTGTTAGAACCGCCTCATTGAGGCGGTTCTAACGAGTATCCACAACCTATGTCTTGGAGCAGAAATAAGAAAAAAATGTATACCCCCGTAAACCCCAGTTTTCTCTATATGAAGTGGGATTTAGAGGTGTCTTGATTTCACGGATTTGTTCACGCGATGTTTATAGGTACAAAAATAGGAAAAATGATATATACCCTTGTAAACCCAACTTTTTTCTATACAAAATGGTTTATACAAGGATATTAACTACACTGTGTTGGTCTTTTTGTATGTTTTGCTATGCCTTTGCTCATAGCATTCCAAGTGATGTTTTCATTACGATAACAGACACGTGTGACATAGTGCATTTTTCAGATCTCCAAAATGGCAAATTGTCTTATGAAAATCCGTGATATTTCTCTTATCAATGCTCAATACATAGGTTGTGGGTGCTTTTTAGAACAACCTCATTGAGGCGGTTCTAACGAGTACCCACAACGTATGTCTTGGATTAGAAATAAGAAAAATAATGTATACACCCATAAACCCCAGTTTTCTCTATATGAAGTGGGATTCAGAGGTATCTTGATTTCACGGACTTGTTCACGTGATGTTGGGGTGTTTGGATGGGACAAAGATGACATCTTTCTTGTGTCATTAGGACGTCCATCTGATATTGGCTTACAGTTCGGCAAGGTCTGCTATACTTAAAGCAGGTGAGGGTAGAGGGTTTGTTGTTATTTTATCAGTTTCTACACTTCCAGTCATTTTCCCCCTTTCTCCCCTGTCCGTCACTTTCTTCTCCTCTACTACCTCTTCTGTATCTTTTTTCCCCTTTCTCTGAAGGACAACACAAAATGACCCACAAGGGTCGACGTGTCCTTAACAGCAATCAATCAATCAGTCAATCCAAATGATGTTAGTATATTTATGAAATTATTACGAAGGATTTCGATCACTTACCGTGGTTAACCATGGTTAACCAGTGGTTAACCAAAGTGTGATCGAACTCAGTGTGAAGCGGGTTGGTAGCATGGTTGGAAAGCCGTGACGTCACTCTGGTCGAACCAGACTAAAGCGTGGGTTTCTCTGGTAGATACGTCACACCATACGTAACAAAGATGGCGGCAAAAGGGCGAACACTAATGTCCGGAAATTGGCCGGGAAATGGGGGTAGTGGTGCGTTATCCCTAATACCTCCACTTCGAATGGTCAGACATTAATAAAATTAGTATCACATAAAATTTTAAGCTCCCTTCTAAAATATTATTAAAAATCATTTTTCATTTTTGACATTTTAAGGGTCCATTTCTGAAGTTAATTTGTCCGGGAAATTTCCGAACAAATTAACTTAAAGCATTGACCCTAAATTGTTAAAAAAAATCTTTTAGAATGGAGCTTAAAATTGTATTTGATACTAATTTCATTAATTTCTGACCACCCGAAGTGGAGATATTAGGGATAACGCACCACTAACCCCCATTTCCCGGACAATTTCCGGACATTAGTGTGCACCCCATGTTTGTCTAGACTGCTACACAGATTTTTATTTAAGAAATAGATGGTCTGTATACCAGTCAACCAAACATCTACCAGACGTCGTTCGATCACACCCGGTGAAAGAACATGGAAATCATGGGAAGAACGTGCAAACTTTGACTTCCGCTACCATGGTCTGGTAGATGATCGAACTCCCTCTACAGCAGCACTGAAAGCTCACTTACAAAAAGTGTTGTATTTTACCTTCTTTTCTCATTACGAAAACACGCCTATACAAATACCGTGGGAACTTTTCCGCCGAAAAAATTAAATTTTAAGATGAAAAATTATGATATTTTTCTTATTTCTGCTCAAAATATAGATTGTGGGTGCTCGTTTGAACCGCCACGTCGAGGCGGTTCTAACGAGTATCCCCAATATTTATTTTAGATCAGAAATAAAATAAGGTTTGCCCCTGTAATGCATGGTAGTGAACCCAATCACGGTTGAAAACTTTGCTTCCCTCTTTAATTGCACGCCGGTAGGTCAGGTCTCAGATTCTATGACGGTTCCAACGTAAAGGCTTATGTTGGTTGGTTCCTGATTCTCTGTCTCTGGTCGGGCCCATTGGAGTCTAACTGTTGATTTTCTTCTGCTCCAGCATTTCTGTTGTTTCTTGCTGTCGAGTCCTCACCGTTGTTTCATCTCTGTGGTTGTTTGATGTTTGTGTTCACGGAGATGTTTCACTGATGAGTTAGGAGGCCTTCATGCGGACTGAACAAATTATTATTATTTTTTTTTTAACTTTTTGTAATTTTTTATTTCGACATATTAACAACATTTGGGACATAATACAATCATTATAAAGTTCAAACATAGACCCAGTAAGCATTCTACATAAATCTACAGCGGGCCGTTAGCGGCCCGTCAGGGTAGCTGACGGGCCGCTAACGGCCCGCTGTAGATTTATGTAGAATGCTAGCAGGGGAACTAGCAGTTATGGTCCATTTCGATCCATATTTAAGAAATAGATCAGGTCCATCAGTGATTCATTGAGTGACATACTACTGCCTGAAGGTCAGCTGGAAAGTAGATCCAATCACAAGCGCGTAGTGCAACTGTTTTGTTTACCCATAACTGTCCGACAGGCAGCAATATATCAATCGATAAACCACGGCACTAGAGCAAATCTATTTCGACTCCAATACAGTCGACGAAAAATAGTGATTCCTTCAATTTCTCTCTATCTTCCGCCATTGTCTAAAGGAATCCCCCCAATATAACTAACTTTATCACATGATGCCACGTCTGAGAATGTATTAGCACCATGTACTAAATTTGATAATCCATAAGTGGATTAGATATGCAAATTAGAAAGTTACGCTCCGTAACATTACAGGCATGCCATCTTGAACGGAGTCGCGTCTACCAACGGCGGAACATCAACATTTTCGTACAAAAATCGTGAATTAAATGCGTTTTAAATGCCATATGATAAATAGAATCTTGCATTCATGCTCATGTACCACCTAATCCACCAAACTCGTTGCGGAAAAGGGGCAAAATGCTCGGCAAAGCCGTGCATTTTTATCACTTTTCCTCAATTCGCTTAATAAACCATACAACATACGAACAATCATGCAAGATCCTCTATATATTTTATGCCTTTACCTGTTTTCATAACGTATCTGATACAAGGAATCAACGTCACGCCAGTCAACGTCAAAATAACATTCTAGACTGAACAAATTATTTGTCTTAATCGCGACGGAAGTAAGGGCGAGGATTGTGGCCATGTAAAATCGATTTAAGCACCCCCCCCCCCCCCCAGTGGAATTCGTTTCCGCTGACCGTTCCAAGGCGGTTCTTCTGTCGCGGTTATATTTGTTATGGTTTCTCTTTGGGTGTTTGTGTCGCTTATATTATTTTTTTTTTGATAGCCTTTTGGCCAGTTTGTGGGTAAGTAATTGTCCTTTTGGCTGGCCGCTCTTGGTGTTTCCGTTGGGGTCTGTTGTTTCGTGTTTGTGTTTCTTTCCATTTGGTGTCTCTGATGGGAGCTGTGGGTTAATTGTATCGATTCCCGATCATTGCCTATACTTCTATTTAACTATAAAAATGGGATTCAAGGGGGTCACAATTATTTAGGCATGTTTTCATGATGTCAAACAATATATAGAGCATCTTACATGGGTGCTCATGGATTATTGGATTTATTAAACGAGTTGAGGAAAAGGGATAAAATGCGAGGTTCTGCTTATCCCCTTTTCTCAACGAGTTTAATAAATTCAGTAATACATGAACACAAATGTTTTGATTTCCTAAGCACATGTAAAACAGAAATGGAATCGATACAATTAACCCACCCCTCCCATCAGAGACACCAAAGGAAGAGAAACAAAAACCTGAAAAAACTTGACTCTCATGGTAACATCAGTAGCGGAAAGCCAAAAGGACAGTTACTTTCCAACAAAATGGCCAATTGGCTATCCAAAACAAAAATATAATATAAAAATTAAGGAACTGCCTTTTGAGCAAACACACTCATTTACACCCCTTTCTATCTTCATATGCTGAGTCGGTCGTATCTGGCTAAACAAAAAAGGAGGGGGTCGTTGGATGCACAGATACTTGGGACCTGGACTCAGGTGAGTGGTCATGGGCCAAACTCACCTCTTGAAGTCCGTTAAACATGGCTGAGCACTAGCATAACTCGTTCTAAAAGCTAAATCATGTCTAGAAAGCTTATTAGGAAAGTAGTTGTGGTGGCTAAAGGGGCTATATAGTCATCACAACTACTTTCATTTATAAGCGTTCTAGACATGATTAAGCTTTTTGAACAGGTTATGCTAGGGCTCAGGCATGTTTAACTGTGCAAAGATCGAACTTCAAGAGGTCAGTTCGGCCCATGATCACTCACCTGAGTCCAGTCCCCAAGTATCTGTGGTTGGATGAGTCCTTAAAAGATTAGCAGAGGTATACTAAAACGCATACCTCTGAGCCCAAACTTATCCTGTACGGTCGTTGAACTCCTCTGTCGGTCTTTGAACTCATCTGCGGTCTTGGCATCTACCGCAGACGATGGAAGACCATTCCGCTGAGAAATAGTTCTTGGGAAAATGCTTTAGAGCATCACTATAGGCCTGGTACCTATGGTATTGTGTGTTGAAATTGAACAGGAGGCAACATGTAAAACTATAAACCCAAACAGAGAAATCTGTGCTAAAGCCAGAAATGCATTCTATGGGTTAGCATACCGATGGACTAAATGTTCAAACTTCTGTCAGTCTTTAGTGTGTGGGAATGTTAGGCGGCGGTAAAACGTCTCCCTGCCCTATATCATACTGTAGATTATATTTTCTTGTCCTTTGGGATCATTGATTCCATTGTGTAATTTTGAAAATATCTGAGGGTCATTGATGAGGCCTAATTGGCCGAAACTAGCTAGTCTGGCCCAGAAAACATATACACTCCATATTTTTCAGTTCTGTGAGGTATTCCTTGCTTCCAAAGGATAACCCTTTTATAGAACATATTTATAAGAAAGCGATATTACCGAGCATCACATATGAATGTGAGATTTGGAACTATTTAAAGATTGAAGACTGATTAAATTACAACATCATATTATAAAAAGGTGCAGGTTTGGAGAACCACCTATATGTGCGGTCAGATATGTGTGCATCGACGGTCGGTTTGTACAGAATCCAAGCTGAAATTGATCGCAGAAAACTGTTGTTTCTAAAAAGACGTTGTTAACTTGCATCAGACACTATTGCAATACAAATGTTTCTTTTCAAGTTATTTATATATCTTGATAGTCATAACCAGGATTCTGGGTTCTCTATTGATATATGGATGATTTTAAATAAATACAACCTACAAAATTATCTACTAACATTCACAAACACACTAAAGTTTCCTTCAAAGATGCAATAGAAACGCATATGAATCAATAAGGCAGTATACGAGTATAAACAATGCCACTGGGAATAGCGTGTCAGTACAGATAGTGATTTTGAGCGTTTCAAATGCCTCCAAAGTAAAATCAGTACAGCCAGTTTATACCATACCTGTAATACCTGTTGTACCTATTAGACGTCAATAGGTAAGCCTTCGGCTTCTTCTGACGCGTCTCGATACCGGTAATGTCTGGTAGTTGGGGGAAGTGCAGAGTAACATGCGGCATCAAATTTCTGCGTAAGTCATCGGAAGGTTTGCTCACCGGTATGTGATCCTTGATAAGTTGACTTTTGTTTCCAGCGTAACATTCCCATGACTCCTTCAGAGACAAGCCTTGCATATCAGCGTGCATGTTTGATGACTTTAAATTCTCTTCAATGCTTCAATAATTTCCTTTATAAAGCTTTGACCTTGATTCAGGATTTGGTTTGCTGTCAATATAACAGTTAAAGGTAAAAGATATACAGCAATGGTCACTTTTACCTAAGCCTGAAGAATATGCTATAGAACTGAGCATGTGTTCCTCGTTTGTAAATACAAGGTCCACGAGGGAAAGTTCTGTTACTGCTCTTTTCTAACATGCTGGTACAGGTAGCTATCAAGAACACACCCAAGAAAAACAAGAATTCCGCCGAAGGCTATGTCGCGCCTGTGGGGGCGCAAAGTCACCGAACCATGATATCTAGGCCAAGATCAAACATAGATGCTTGCATAAAAGGCTTGAACTAAGTATCATTAATGAAGTTCAAATAATTCTTGAGAAATGAACTTAACCATTAGGGTCAATGCTAGGGTGGTGGTAATATTTTACAAAGTCAGTGAACCATGAAATGTAGGTCAAGGTCAAATATGGATGCTTGCATTTAAGTTGCCATCCCGAGATATAAGTTTGTACCAAGTATCATTAATGAAGCTCTTATGGTTCTTGAGAAATTAACTTGACCAGTAGGGTGAACGCTAGGGTGGTCGCAATATTTTACAAAGTCAGTGAACCATGAAATTTAGATCAAGGTCAAATATGGATGCTTGCATTGAAGTTGCCATCCACAGATTCAAGTTTGTACCAAATATCATTAAAGAAGCTCTTATAGTTCTTGAGAAATAAACTTGACCAATAGGGTGAACGCTAGGGTGGTCGCAATATTTTACAAAGTCAGTGAACCATGAAATGTAGGTCAATGTGAAATATGGATGCTTGCATGTAAGTTGCCATCCCCAAACACAAGTTTGTATGAAGTATCATTAATGAAGCTCTAATAGTTCTTGAGAAATAAACTTGACCATTAGGGTGAACGCTAGGGTGGTCGCAATATTTTACAGTCAGTGAACCATGAAATGTAGGTCAAGGTCAAATATGGATGCTTGCATGTAAGTTGTCATCCCCAGACACAAGTTTGTACCAAGTATCATTAATGAAGCTCTTTTAGTTCTTGAGAAATAAACTTGATCATTAGGGTGAACGCTAGGGTGGTCGCAAATGTTGACGCCTTGACGAACGGACGAACGAAGGGACGGACGAACGAACGGACGGAAAACCGGGCGCCTATATCGCGCCATGCTAATAGCAGGCGCGACAAAAACTGGATATATGATTCTCGCCCACGGATGTTTTTTCGGAACCCCAGTTTCTTTCAGTTTGAAATCTCCCAGTAAAAGGAGTTTTGTGTGTACTTTTTGTCTGCTTATTTCACACATCAAATCCATTAGTTTAT
>CAUZLF010000109.1:0-24994 GCA_963580285.1 Lucinisca nassula | reverse complement strand
TTGAGGCAGTTAGAGAATTAGCCCGGCGTCTAATTTAACCTACCTTGCACCCCCACAGGACAATTTCTCATGGGTACCAAATTGTTCATTGGGACCCCCGAAATGCGAAACAAAGTTGTCCTAAAAAATATATCTGTTTGAGCTACGTGAAATGCATGGTTTCAAAGGCAACCGATAATGCACTTGTCAAGAATCGGGGTGTACCTACAAAATTACTTGTATCTCAGTTGCTGCTTATCCTAGACAACTAAACTTGGTACCAAATTAAAGCTTAGACATTGGACTTTTATCCAGTATTCAAATATGCAAATTAACTTATTTGCATATTTATTATTAATTATTAATATTAATTATAAAAACATAAAAAATTAGAGAAAATCATAAAAAATTGTAAATCTACATATTTCAAACAAAAAACCAGTCAACAGTGATCCATTTTTTGTTCATTTATTTCTTTTTTATTTTTTATTTATTTATTTATTTATTTATTTATTTATTTATTTATTTATTTGTGAATGTGCATTGATTCTATAGCTCCTAAGAATCTCATTTGCACATTTTAATCGCATTTGCATATGCAAAAGTCAAGTTGGCGGAAGCGCAAAGCTTCAATTGTATCTTTTTCAGATTTTTACTAACTTATTACCTCCTAAGCCCAAGACGTCTTTACGTCATCTTAAACTAGGTATTCAAGAATTTCATAAGAAGTTTGTTTTGGCCCCTGCAGACAAGGCCGCTAACAACGTCGTCGTTATGTGACGGCTCCACTATGTTAACACGCTTAAGCAGGAGCTTGGTGGTACTAAGGCATATGAACTTCAGCCTTTAGTTGAAGAGAGAGCTATAGTAGATAAACATGTTTGTCTTTCAGCCACCAAATTTGCTGTGTGTGTTAGCGAAGGCCAAGACAAGCTTCCTACGCTATACTGGTTACCAAAACTTCATAAAAAAGCCTTACAAAGCACGGTTTATTGCAAATTCTAGCTCTTGCACTACCACTGAACTTTCTAAATTATTAACTTCCTGTCTTACTGCTATTAAAACGCATGTAAATAAATATTGTGATAAAGTCTTTGAAAGATCAGGAAGAAATCTGTTTTGGTCTATAAAAAATTCGAATGAGGTTTTAAATAAATTGAAATCTAGACATTTTCGTGCTTCTAGTCTGTCTACCTACGATTTTTCCACTCTTTACACTACACTTCCTCATAATCTTATAAAAGAAAAGCTTAATGATTTAATTGAATGGGCTTTTCACAGAGAAGATTCTCTCTATCTTGCATGTAATGTCAGAAATGCATTTTTCACTTCTAAAGAGCATAAGAATTATACACTTTGGTCATGTCAGAAAGTGTGTGATGCCCTCACCTTTCTACTTGACAATATTTATATTAGATTCGGTACTTAGTTATTTAGACAAATTGTGGGTATTCCGATGGTTACTAATTGCGCACCTCTTGTGGCTGATCTGTTCTTGTATTGTTATGAAAGAGACTTCATTTTGTCGCTTTCCATTGATAACCAATCTGAAATTATTGAAGCTTTTAGCTCTACTTCTAGATATTTTGATGATTTATTAAATATTGATAATACCTATTTTGATGGTTTGATCAGTCAGATTTACCCCCTAGAACTTCAGTTAAATAAAGCAAATTCTTCTGATACCGAGGCCCCGTTTTTGGATTTACATCTATCTATTGTAGATGGATTTGTTTCGTGCAAAATTTATGATAAACGCGATGACTTTGATTTTGAGATTGTAAATTTTCCTTTTTTGGATGGTGATGTTCCTCGTGCGCCATCCTATGGCGTTTATATTTCCCAATTAATTCGATTTGCTAGAGTGTGTAGTCATGTAACTGACTTCAACACTCGTAATAAATTATTAACGGCTAAACTCCTTAATCAGGGTTATCGGTACCATAAACTACGCAAAGCCTTTTCAAAATTTTATAGACGCCATTCTGATTTAATTTCAAAATTCAATATTGGACTTAAATCTCTTCTGCAACAAGGTCTATCGGAACCCGAATTTTATGGTGACTTAGTATATAAATTCAGAAAAATATATAACCGCAATGACTTCAGCACCCAATTTCGTAAAATCATTCTTCGATATAAAAAGATTGGGTACAACATGGATATTATAGGACAGACTGCATGCATGGTAGTTAACCCAATCACGGTTGGCAACTTTGCTTCCCTCTTTAATTGCACGCCGGTGGGTCAGGCCTCAGATTCTATGACGGCTCCAACGTAAAGGCTTATTGAAAATTAGAGAGATAATGTTGGTTGGTGCCTGATGCTCTGTCTCTGGTCGGGCTCATCGGAGTCTAACTGTTGGTTTTCTTTTGCTCCAGCATTTAAGCGGTTTCTTGCTGTCGAGTCCTCACCGTTGTCTCACCTCTGTGGTTCTTTGATTTTTGTGTTCACGGAGATGTTGCACTGATGAGTTAGGAGGCTTTCATGCGGACTGAACAAACTATTTGTCTAAATCGCGACGGAAGTAAGGGCGAGGATTGTGGCCACGTAAAATCGATTTAAGCCCCCCAGTGGAAATCTTCCACTGACCGTTCCATGGCGGCTCTTCTGTGGCGATTTATTTATGTTGTTGTTTGTTACTTACTGTGTGTATCACTTGTGTCTTTTGGTTTTGGATGGCCATATGGCCATTTTGTGGGAAAGTAACTGTCCTTATTGCCTTCCTTTGTTTAGGTTTCCATTATGGTTTGGTCGCTTAATGTTTGTATTTCTTTCCCTTTGGTGTCTTTTATGGGTGGAGTTAGTGAATTGTATCAATTCCTGATCTTTGTTTCTACTTTTTATTGCAAATTGAATTCTGTCTTATTATAGATGAATATACATGAATACCCCTGACTAATCATCAATATCATTGCCTTCAACATCCCTGTCTTCTTCTTCACCTTCTTCATCACTGTCGGCACATATGGTGTCCTGAAGAATGTCAGTCAGTCTTTGTGGAAGCACCTGTCCTTCAATCCACAATGGCTCCAGAACACCATTTACTCAAATCCAGCCATGCCTTTCGGATGCTACAGGAATGTTTGGTTGGGCTATGAAGTGAGACAATGTCAGTGGAAATATCATTGATGTACAGGGAGAACAATAGTGGATGAAGAACAGTCCCTTGCGGGACACTGATGAGTTAGGAGGCCTTCATGCGGACTGAACAAATTATTTGTCTAAATCGCGGCGGAAGTAAGGGCGAGGATTGTGGCCACGTAAAATCGATGTAAGCCCCCCAGTGGAAGTCTTTCCACTGGCCGTTCCAAGGCGGTTCTTCTGTGGCGATTTATTTATGTTGTTGTTTGTTACTTACTGTGTGTATCACTTGTGTCTTTTAATTTTGGATGGCCATATGGCCATTTTGTGGGAAAGTAACTGTCCTTATGGCCTTCCTTTATTTAGGTTTCCATTATGGTCTGGTTGCTTAATGTTTGTGTTTCTTTCCCTTTGGTGTCTTTGATGGGTGGAGTAAGTTAATTGTATCAATTCCTGATCTTTGTTTTACTTCTACTTTTTATTGCAAATTGAATTCTGTCTTATTATAGATGAATATACATGAATACCCCTGACTAATCATCAATATCATTGCCTTCCACATCCCTGTCTTCTTCACCTTCTTCATCACTGTCGGCACATATGGTGTCCTGAAGAATGTCAGTCAGTCTTTGTGGAAGCACCTGTCCTTCAATCCACAATGGCTCCAGAACACCATTTACTCAAATCCAGCCATGCCTTTCGGATGCTACAGGAATGTTTGGTTGGGCTATGAAGTGAGACAATGTCAGTGGAAATATCATTGATGTACAGGGAGAACAATAGTGGATGAAGAACAGTCCCTTGCGGGACACTGATGAGTTAGGAGGCCTTCATGCGGACTGAACAAATTATTTGTCTAAATCGCGGCGGAAGTAAGGGCGAGGATTGTGGCCACGTAAAATCGATTTAAGCCCCCCAGTGGAAGTTTTTCCACTGACCGTTCCAAGGCGGTTCTTCTGTGGCGATTTATTTATGTTGTTGTTTGTTACTTACTGTGTGTATCACTTGTGTCTTTTAATTTTGGATGGCCATATGGCCATTTTGTGGGAAAGTAACTGTCCTTATGGCCTTCCTTTGTTTAGGTTTCCATTATGGTCTGTTCGCTTAATGTTTGTATTTCTTTCCCTTTGGTGTCTTTGATTGGTGAAGTAAGTTAATTGTATCGATTCCTGATCTTTTGTTTTACTTCTACTCTCCAGACAAAACTGGTGCCCATGCTGAAGATTCACCATTAACAACAACACGCTTTTTTCTGTAGCAAAGGAAGGAATCTATACATTTGAGAGTCTTCCCTCCAATTCCATAACCAAATAATTTGGATTTAAGTAGTTCATGAGGAGGGGTGCCAAAAGCCTTCTCGAAGTCCAGAATAAATGTGTCTACCTGACCCCTTTGTCCAGGATTTTGCCCAATCATTAATAACCGTGCTTTACTGAGTTTCGCAACTATGCCTTTTCCTAATGCATGTTGTCTGTCTGACAAAAGTTTATGTTCATCCAAGTGGGCCATGTTTGAGCAGACTATGTGTTCAAGCAATTGACATAGAACACAGAGGGAAGGTATAATTTGAGGACTTTCACTGGAGGACCAGAGGACTAAGGACCAAGTCCTCTAGAGAACCAGGGGTATAATTTGAGGACCAAATACAGGAGGACCAGTGCTTTAATCAGCCATATAATGGCTATGATAATTGATGATAATTACTGTTTATTGAAAATGACACCTGCTGGTATGGTATATCACCTTATCGACATATATACAGCAAGAAAAGGAAAAAAGAAATATTGAAATAAAAAAAAAAAGAAAAAGAAAAACATATTATTGTGCGCAGGAAATTTTTCACCATAGAATTTTATGAAATATTTTTTTGGCATCATGTTACTCTAATAAAAATTTTTAGTTGAAATTAGAATTTCTGTACTTTCTTTATACTTGATATTATCTCTCTGTTTTTGTTGTTTTTCAATTCGTAAAGTGCATGATGAACAGTGAAGATCCTGATCGGATGGCATATTGTTACTCTTTTAAAAATGTTCACTTGAAATAAGAATTTCTCTGCTTTCAATACACTTAATACAAGCTCTGTTAAATTCACAAACTGTATGATGAGCAGTGAAGATCCTGATCAGATGGCTTATCTGGAGCTAACTGTTGTTATGCTCAGAAATTTTTCACCATAGAATTTTATGAAATATCATTAAGATAACATTTCCATATGACATAGAGCATTTTACATGTTTCAATATTAGTATTTTTCCTGATGAAAACTTGTGATATTTTTCTTATTAATACTCCAAACATACCGGTAGGTTGTGGGTGCTTGTTAGAACCACCTAAATGAGGCGGTTCAAACAACTATTCACAACCTATGTTTTGGAGCATAAATAAGAAAAATAATGTATACCCCTCTAAACCCCAGTTTTCTCAATATAAAGTGAGGTTAAGAGGGGTGTTCATCATTACACGGAGTTGTAAATATGATGATTTTTGGCATCTTGTTACTCTTTTAAAAATGTTTTGTTGAAATTAGAATTTCTCTACTTTCTATATGCTTGATATAATCTATCTTTTAACCCATTTTGTACCGGAAACCCCAAAACGGGTAATCTGGCAAACAGTGCAGACCCAGATCAGAAGCCGCAGAATGCGGCGTCAGATCAGGGCCTACACTGTTTGCAAAAATTCAGCCATTTCCCAAGTAGATTTTGAAGAAATCACAACCTGACACCGCAAAAATTTGAAATAACCTCCTGTTATATATAAGGAGGAAGATAACATTTGGTGCAAAAAGGGTTAAATTCACAAACTGCAAGATGAACAATGAAGATCCTGATCAGATGGCTTATCTGGAGCTACACTGTTTGCTGCTCAGAAATTGTTCACCATAAAATTATATGAAATAAATTTTTGGCATCTTGTTACTCTTATTTAAAATGTTTAGTTGAAATTAGAATTTCTCTATTTACTACATAATTGATATAATCGATCTGTTAAGTTCACAAACTGCAAGATGAACTTTCTGCTTCATAAATTGTGTATTATCGTTAGGACCACTTCACTGAGGCACACATAACATATTTCCTTAAGCTTGCAAACTGTCATAATATGGCTTATTTTTTATGAAAACCCCTGGTACTTTTAAATAATTAAACTTTCAATTGCATGGACATGGTACTACATTGATGCTGATTATCTCACACAAAATTCAACAAAAGCAGCTCCTGCTATTAAAAAGGTTCTCATATCGAGCCGATCATTAATCAGAGGTGTACTAAAGTCTTCAGAGAAGTTTTGTTGCAAGAAAATGGTTATATCAATTAATTTAATTATCATGATTGTTGTTAATTATAATGTTCAGCTGCACTGATTTTGAAGTTCTATATTCTGATGTTTTATCAAATGCTAAGTTTTATAAAGTTATCATACTATAATGGCTTTCCGGAATGATTGTGCATATTAACCCATTTTTGTATCAGAAATCCCAAAATGGTTAATAGCAAACAGTGCAGGCCCAGATCAGATGCCTACACTGTTTGCAAAAAGTTCAGCCATTTTCCTTATAAATTTTGAAGTGGACTTGTGCTATATATAAGGTTGAATATTTCATTCAGTACAAAATGGGTTAAAGCATGAATATATTGAAGACAATAGCTGTCCCTTTTACTCACTAGTATCTTAAGTGGATGTAATGAACACCCTTATAAACCCCATTTTTTACAGAGAAAAATTGGGTTTATACAGGTAAACATCATTTTCCTTATTTTTGCTCAAAAACTTATTTATATTGTGGTTGCTCATAAGAATTGCCCAAATGAGCTCGAGGCCCTTTCACTCTTTAAATATATTTTCTAAAGTGGGCTACCGGGTACAGATGCTTACATGGAATTTGAATTGAATACAGGCAATTATGTGAGTAGGTTTTTACTCAGCTTCAGAGAAAAAAGTTCATCCACAAATTATGTTTGAAAAAAAAGTAAAAAATAAAATCATCGACTATGCTCGTAGTATTGGTTTCTTGCTCCAAACCACTCCGTGATTTGGGTACTCGTGAGATACACTTGTTAGAACCACCTTGGTCTAATGAGCACACACATTCTATGCTTGCAGACGAAATGAGAAGAATATCACCAATAAAACGGAAAATGTCAGTCTTAAGTTTGTGGAAGAAACATTACAATAATACACTCATGCGACATAGTGCATTTTTTTCACATCTCCAAAATGGATATTTTTTTTTTCTTTTGATGAAAATCTTTGATATTTTTATTATTTATACTGCAAACATAGATTGCTGCCTCACTGAGGTGGTTCTAACAAGTACACACGACCTACTTCTTCTCTATAAGGTGTTTTTAGGAGGGGGGGGGTTTCATTTTGTGGACATGTTCACCTGATGACACTTTGCCATTTGGGTGAGTTATTGTAATGTCCAGAACTAAGACCTTTTTCCCCCAGGTTCATCTTTCCTAGATTGTTACACAATAAAGGAAATAAACAATAAAATAAATAAATTAATTATAAAAAAATAAATAAAAATAATTTATTAAATAATTAAATAAATTAATGCTTATTTATGGGTCCTGTGTGAGAACTGCAATGGAAGGTCACATTTTTTACTTTTCAGCTCAACATAAGAAAATTAATAATAAAAGGCCCCAATTAACCGGTTTGGTACCGGAAACCCCAAATTAGGTACATTGGCAAACAGTGTAGACCAAGATCAGACGCCACAGAATGTGGCGTCTGATCAGGGCCTACACTTTTTGCAAACAGTTCAGCTGTTTTCTGAATACGTTTCGAAGATAACACAACCTGTCGCCCCTACATTTCGAAATGAATTCCTGTCATATATGAAGAGGAAGATTCCATTTGGTACAAAAAAGGTTGACACCCAAAATAATCAGAAAAAAAAAATGCTTCTGAAAGATCTAACAGCACATTTTAAAAATGAAGACTTTCAATCATTTGCAATTTCAACCTAATCATAGACTTACAGCCATTGGTTATTATATAACTTTGCCCCACCTACAATAGGATAAGCCCCACCTACAAATACCATTAAACTGCCAATCACAACTATTTCAATATCAAGCCTTTTCCTTTACTTCTCAGAGAAAATCTTTTTTTTAGCATTTTCCATATTTGAGTCCTATGGAAACATTGTTCTCTGAAAAACAAAAGAAAAAAAATTGAATGCCATCTGCTTGGTGCTTAAGGTTTTTTTTTATCCATATACAGCTCTGAATGTAATACTTGGAAGTCTGCTACACTGTTTGTTACATGAATTTATTTCCTAACATTAGCTAATTATAGCTAATTATTGATGGTCTCAACTTGCATGTAATGTGTCTCTGTGGCCAAAAAAAGTAGGTAGATAAATGAAATAAATTAAATTAATTTGGCCAAATTTTCCTACAAACAATTAAATAAATAAATAAATAAATAAATATTTGTTCTTGTTTTTATTTCCTAGTAGAGAAATTTCCATAAGAACTGAACATACTTTTTTAAAAGAGTAACAAGATGCCTAAAATATATTTCATTTACTGCCGGGGTCGGCAACATTCTTTTCTTTCGTGAAGATTGATCATGAAATCTTTACTTTGGTCATTCTCTCCCTTCCGCTGATTCAAGAAGGGCAGTTGTCAGTTTCTGGCAAAAGAATATGCACTGTACTGGTTAACCGCTTACGTATATGCCTGCCAAGGAAAAGTGTGGCCAGGTAAACTGACCGACTAAAAATGACCTAAAATAGTGTTGACTGGGCCGTTATTTAACACCAATACAAACAAACAATAATTTGATTTATTTATATGGTGAAAAATTTCCTTATGGCATGTTTTCCTTTCATTGTTTTCACTTATCCCGCTGAACAAGACAATTCCTACATTTGCAAACAGTGTAGCTATAGATAAACCATCTGATCAGTATCTTCACTGTTCATCATGCAGTTTGTGAACTAAACAGATAGCTTATATAAGTATATCGAAAGTACTTACTGTGGAGAAATTCTAATTTCAAGTGAACATTTTTAAAAGAGTAACAATATGCCATCTGATCAGGATCTTCACTGTTCATCATGCACTTTGTGAATTAAAAAAAAAAACAGATAGATAATATCAAGTATATAGAAAGTACAGAAATTCTAATTTCAACTAAACATTGTTATCAGAGTAACATGATGCCAAAAATATATTTAATAAAATTCTATGGTGAAAAATTTCCTGTGCATAATAATATGTTTTTCCTTTTATTTATTTTATTTTAATATTTCTTTTTTTCCTTTTCTCTGGATATATGCCCATGAGGTGATATACCACACCAGCAGGTGTCATTTTCAATAAACAGTAATTATCATCAATTATCATAGCCATTATATGGCTGATTAAAGCACTGGTCCTCCTGCATTTGGTCCTCAAATTATACCCCTGGTCCTCTAGAGGACTTGGTCCTCAGTCCTCTGGTCCTCCAGTAAAAGTCCTCAAATTTTACCTTCCCGAACACAGAGCAGTGACACCGGGCGATAATTACGAGCAAGAGCCCTGTCCCTTTTTTTAAAAAGTGGACAGATGTCCGCTAGGGGCCATTCGTTGGGAATTTCATCCGTATCGAGATTGTTGAAAAAGATGAGCAAAAACTGGACCTAACTCGTTTGCTAGTTCCTTCAGGACTCTTATGATGAAGCTCATCAGGCCCTAAAGCTTTAGAAGGGTTCAAGCCTTTAAAGGCATTTATTCTTGATTATTGGGGACTATTGGTTCATTACATAATATTATGTAGCTCTTAGTCATGGCTGAAGAGAGAGCTACTGTCCTCAACAGGTAAGGGGTCTTTTGTGGGGAAATCAATACTTTATAATTACTTACTGCTGACTAGAGGAGTAATAAATTTCTATTGCCCTTAGCTTATCCACAAAGTGTAGAATAAAGACTAAGATCAGAAGGCACAGGCTGATCTCATTATTGACTGCCAAAGATTTAAACTGTCAAAACTGTTCCCCAGCTATTTAGTGGTATAAATTTCGAATCTACATAATTTAACCTGTAAATTATTGATTTCCCCTGAAGTGCCTCAGTCATGGAATTCAACAAGAGATACTAATCACCATATTAAAGACCGCCTTTGATCTGCTTTAGATAGTATATCACGGGGGCAATAAAATAATTATGGACACACGGTGTGTTCTACTGTTTCAGAATAAATGCCTTTAAGTAACTTGATCACACCCGCCTAGGATACAACAATATTTTCCATGAAAGGGGCCGCTCTTCCAGTCAATGGAAGCTTGTTTAACTCAGTTTTATTAAATGCATCATTGAATTGACCAACCAATTCCTCTGCCCTTTCAGAGTCTGATTCAGCGACCCCGTTCCCTCCTCTTTTATTAAGGGGTGGGATACCTTGCCTGTCTTTCTTCGGGCTATTGTTATATCTGTAGAAGTCTCTGGGATTTGCCTTTACATCACCTACCAAGTTATTTACATACAGATCGTGCTGAATTTTGATGTCATTTTTAACTTCTCGTCTCAAGTTTTCAAATTTTGCTCTGAGTTTACCACTTCCCAATTTTTTGCCTTAGCATGAATCTTATTTCTCCACCGAATTTCTCTTCTTATTCCTGGTGCGATCCAAGGAGTTGAAGATACAGACCTGCTAGTTTTGGAGGGGATATGAATTTCGGACGAAGCTTGAATGAAAGACTTTATCAAATCAAAGTTCTCCTGGACAGACCGAGTGTCTGAATGACCATTAAAGTATTTCTCTTCCAAATTTTAGGGCATTCTTCCTCATAGTTTCATAGTCACCCTTTTGATATAAGTACACTTTTCTAAGAGGTTTCTTAATAGGTTGTATGAAGATTTTCAAAACTCCAGAAACAATGTCATGATCGCTTAGTTTGTCCGGGGATTGAATATCCCCAAACTGTCCTGGCAAATTTATAAGAATTAAACCCAAAGTGTTTCTATCTTGTGTAGGGAAGTCAACAACCTGTTCCAAGCCATGATCATTCATGATGTCAACCAACACCTGTTCCTCTGACGGACTCCGCATTGTGCTTTGTTTGCTGAGACTATCTGGCCAAACAATCTCTCTGAAGTTGAAGTCACCTAGGACATGTACTGCGGGAAAGTTTTTACCGTTATTCTGAGACTTAATGCAAAAAGCTGATCTTTAAATAACTGGAAGTTATCGACAGTGCCGTAAGGTGGTCGATACCCACTTGCAATGACGGGAAGTTTTGTTTGCAAAAACCTTAACCCAAACAGATTCTGAATCGTTTTCCAGTTCCATGTATGGCATATGAGAGATATCTCTGTGAACCAGCAACATCATCCTGCCACCATGTATTCGCAAGTTTCAGGGAAAAGCTCCGAAGTCATAGTTGAACTTTCAATCTTTGTTTCCTGAATAGCCACAATATGTGGTTGGGGAGTATCAAGGAAAGATAAAAATTCAAGTATCTTTCCTCTTAAACCGTTAATGTTAATACTGCAACGCTTCAAACCTTTTACAAAATTCGGCTTTCTCATGTCAGTAGTCAGAGATTTAACTCCCTTCTCCTTTGACAGAGGTTCAAATTTATTTCTTTCTTCAAGTTCTATAGGTTCGCTGAAGAACGAGTCAGAAAAATTAAAGAACTCGCACTTTGGGCATATCCATGAATGACTCTAGTTTACCAGTTTGCCATACTCGGCATCTGAAAGGAAAGCGCAATCAGCGTGAATCCACATTTCACACTGGTCACACTGAATGGCCTTATGTTCATTCAGAACATCACCACTGCATAGGCCACAGTCTGCTTTGCAATCTTTACAACACCAAGTTCCAATTCCAATTTCAAGCTCTAGCAATTGGTTTTCATCCAATTCAGAACACGAGGAATGAAAACACTTTTCAGTCCTCACATTCTACCCATTCCTTAGAGTCTTTGAAATATTTTTTGCACAGCCTACAGCGAAACCTTGGACCGGGGTGACTTACGGTGAGTGGGAGGTTGAACTGACCCACGGCCCAGTTCAACCTCACACACACCCAAAGGCAGCGTGCGTCAAGATAGACGAGGGGTGGTCTAATCGAAAAAGAACAAGGTCCAAGTAACACAAACACTCATTTATATACAACGTCACTTCAGTAAATCAAACAGTACAAACAACACACACTCACGGAAAAAAGTTACGTATGTCCATGAGCATAATGCTCTTAGGAGCAATAAGTTAATTCCTTATCTGTTCCCGTTTTAGGATTTGAAGTTATTAAAAAGACCACTGGCTAGTCTAGGAAATGCTTGGGAAGTAGGAGAAGATCTTTTCAGAGAGCTCGAGGAATACACCTGTGCCATGTATGGTAAATCTAGGTTCACCTGGGTTAATTAGTAACGTTTGTTTAAATTAAAAGGGAAATGTGAAGGGAAGCCATTAACTGCAATGCGTAACATGGACATGAATACCCTACCACAATGCAGGAAATGCTTAATTCAGCATGTTAGACGAGTTAACTATCAAGTAGCAATTTGGATGAGCTCTCACATAGTCCAACCAAACATTCCTCTAGCATCCGAAAGGCATGGCTGGACTCGGGTAAATGGTGATCTGGAGCCATTGTGGATTGAAGGACAGGTGCTTCCACAAAGACTGACTGACATTCATCAGGACACCATATGTGCCGACAGTGATGAAGATGGTGAAGAAGAAGACAGTGATGTGGAAGTCAATGATATCGATGATTAGTCAGGGGTATTCATGGATATTCATCTATAATAAGACAGAATTCAATTTGCAATAAAAATGCGAAAAAGATACAATTGAAGCGTTGCGCTTCCGCCAACTCGACTTTTGCATATGCAAATGCGAGTAAAATGTGCAGATGAGATTCTTAGGAGCTATAGAATCAATGCACATTCACAAAAAAAAAAAAAAAAAAAAAGAACTAAATGAACAAAAAAATGAATCACTGTTGACCGGTTTTTTGTTTGAGATATGAAGATTTACATTTTTTTATGATTTTCTCTATTTTTTATGTTTTTATAATTAATATTAATAATTAATAATAAATATGCAAATAAGATAATTTGCATATTTGAATACTGGATAAAAGTCCAATGTCTAAGCTTTAATTTGGTACCAAGTTTAGTTGTCTAGGATAAGTAGCAACTGAGATACAAGTTATTTTGTAGGTACACCCCGATTATTGACAAGTGCATTATCGGTTGCCATGAAAACCATGCATTTTCATATAGCCCAATAGGTATATTTTTAGGACAACTTTGTTTCGCATTTCGGGGGTCCCAATGAACAATTTGGCACCCATGAGAAATTGTCCTGTGGGGGGTGCAAGGTAGGTTTAATTAGACGCCGGGCTAAATGGATTGGCCTCCCGAATGAGCTGAGGAAGGTGTCCGAGTTCAAAGAGTTCGAGAGGCTAGTCCGTACTTGGACAGGTCCAGAGTGTGGCTGTGCCATAAGTCGCGGTTGACTGGAATTACATGCTATGTTACCATGCTGCAACTCAGTTTACTGCTGTTTATATTTTATTACTGATTTTTATTTATTTTATTTGTTTGTTTATTTTTTATTTATTTTTTTTATTAATGCTGCATTTGTTATTTCATTTGATAATTATTATTATCATGTGTATACGTCAAGGTCAGTCTGCCTTATTCTTATTTTTTATTAACAAACACTGCCTCATCTTTGAGCCTTCTTTTTCTATTTTTAAGTACTTATGATATTCCAACGATATACAAGTCTAGTATTTTTTATCTTAAATCAATATGTGCCATTTTTAGAAGGTGATGACCTTTCAGGTCTCACCTTCTTATGGCAACACTCAGGGAATTCTATTGATACCGCATCACTCCTTTTTCAAGAAAAATAGGTCCTCATAAATCAGTGAAGAGATGCGCTTGTATCATTTGATATGTGAAAATAATATGCAGATTGAAATAAAAACTGTGGATGCAAAATACACAAATAATGAACTTCAGAGTTAAATGTCATAAAATTGATCTAGATTGAAATTGGTCTCGTTTCGCAGCTGACCTGGCCTAGTTATTAAGAGCGAGTTCGATTGACTTTCTAGAGTTAACTATAGTTACACCAAAACACGGGGGTTATGGCTCGTGCCGCACTACTAGAGTTAACAGGAGTTCAATCAAGCTTGCTTTGGGATTTGGGAGTTCTGTCTAGCAAGAACAAAACCACGACGGCAGGGGGATAATAGTAGGTTAATTAAATGAATATAAACTGTTTAGAAGGTGATGCCCTTTCAGGTCTCACCTTCTTATGTCAATCGACACTGGAGCCCACCTCGATGACGAATAACTCCTATGCTTCAAGAAAAATAAGTCTCCATATATTTATCAATAGACGCGCATGTATCATTTGATAAGTGAAAATGATGCTGATTGTCAAACTGAGGAAGCCAATTACACAAACAACTAACTTCAGAGTAAAATGCCATAAAATTAACCCTATGGTTCAAATTGGTCCCGATTCGCAGCTTTGTCATGACCTAGTTTTGCTTTGAGCGAGTTCAGTTGACCAACTAAAGTTAACTCAAGAAAAGTAGGGGAGACAGTAGGCTTACTCTTGTACAAAATTGTATAATGACTGTATCACCCTACGCCCCACTTTTCGATCCCACAATTAGAAGCGACAGGAAGCATCAAATTTCATTTGATGCGTCACCAGTAACGATTCAGATTCAGAACTCTACTGACGTCAAGAAAATGTCATCGTTTGCCCTCGGGTAAATCGAAAGTATAAAAATGTTTTCAAGTTGGACGTGATTTTTCCAACACGTGGCCAAAATTTCAAAAAGTTGGAAATAATCGATTTTCGGATTGCATTTAACTTACAATTTTTCCACCTTCCACCTTCCACCTTCCTTTCGTTGTTACTAGGCAAGGCTTCCATCTCTCATACCAAGCTAACTCTCGCAGTCGCAATATTCCTACATGGCGCGTTTTGGAGCAAGTCAACTCTTGTTAACTCTAGTACATCAACTGAACTCGCTCAAAATCTAGATCGCGGATTAATAATTCAATGAATGAGTTGACAGCATGAATGGAATACTACGACTTGCTATACTACAGATAGAGCGAAGTTTTTTTTGTTTGTTTGATTTGAGGTTAAACGTCCCCGTCAACACTGTAAAGGTCATTTTGGACACGTTGCTTCCAATTTGGTGGGACTTTTACCCGACATTGAGATGAAATGACCTCTCAAGCCCTCTCGCCCAATGAAACCAATAGGGTTTATTAGCATGGAGGGTCTGCCTCGCACCGCGGTTCCTGGACAGGCTTAGATCCTCTAAGCGGTTTACCAGTACTAGTGTGCGGGCCGGATTCAGCTCTGCGTGGAAGCATCATGCAGCCCATATATTTCTTCAAGCCTCTATGGGCGAGGGCGGATAAAGAGAAGTTACCTTCACTGTTGCATTTGTTTTGATTTGAGGTTTAACGTCCCCATCAACACTGTAAAGGTCATTTTGGAGACGTTGCTTCCAATTTTGTGGGACTTTTACCCGACATTGAGATGAAATGACATCTCCAGGCCTTTCGCCCAATGAAAGCAATAGGGTTTATAAGCATGGACGGTCAGACTCGTGCATACCGCTTTGCCTGGGTAGGCTTAGATCCTCTAAGCGGTTTACAAGTACTCGTGTGCGGGTCGGATTCAGCTCTGTGTGGAAGCATCATGCAGCCCATATATTTCTCCAAGCCCCGATGGGGGGGGGGGGGGGGGGGGGGATGCGATTCACTGTTGCATGGGCATGGATATATTTGTGAACCATCGGGAAAATATAACTTTATAACTTAAACTCCTTTAACGTTTAAAGTACGGGATAACGGGATAATACACATTTATTCCGGGCGGTGGGCGCTTGTTTTTTTTGGTGTGTTTTTTTAGCCGAGGTCAGAAAATACCAGATTTTGTTTCCTCTATTTCTGTATCTGAATTTTCCCCTTTTTTTACTGAGGTGTATTTGAATTGTTTGATTTGACGTTTAACGTCCCCGTCAAGACTGTATAACGGCCCCGCCCACCTGGGCTTGAGGAAACAGATTGGGCTGCATGATGCTTCCACGCAGAGCTGAAATCGACCGAGCACGAGTACTTGTAGACACCGTAAAGGTTCGGATTCTAAGCCTGTCCAGGAAAGGTGGTGCGTGTTGGACCACCCATGCATATAAGCTCTATTGGTTGCATTGTGCGGCAGAGGATGAGTTGCCATTTCATCTCAATGTCGGGTAAAAGTCCGACACAATTGGAAGCGATGTCTCCAAAATGACCTATAAAGTGTTGACGGGGCGTTAAACCTCAAATCAAACAAACAAAACTGTACCGACGTGCTTCGAATTTCGTTGGACTCTTACCTAACATTGTGATGAAATGGCATTTAAAGCCTTGCCACACTATGAGCGAGTCCAAAGGACTTTCCGACTTCAAATCATAGCCCTGGGGCCAAAAATGCCCCCGCCCCGAGGCACTTTGGTTTTATACTGACTTATACAGGGAAACCCTTTGAAAATCTTCTTGTCAGAAACCAGGAGGCTGAGGTGTTTGATAATTGATATGAAGCTGCGTCTAGTGGACCTCTATCAAGATTGTTAGAATTATAGCCCTCTGACCAAAAATGCCACCCCCCTGTAGCCCACTGGTTTTACATAGACATCTCGCGGGAAAATCTTCAAAAATCTTCTTGTCTGAAACTATAAGCCTCAGATCTCAGATGTTTGATATGTAACTTCGTCATGTGAACCTATATCAAGAGTTTCAAATTATAGTCCTTGTGCCAAAATCCCCCCCCCCCCCCCCCCCCCCGGTGCCCTTTGCTCTTACATTGGGATATATAAGGAAAATCTTAAAACTTCTCTGTAAACGCAAGGCCCGGGTCTTTGATATTTGTGAAGATTTATCTAGCAGACCTCCACCAAGATTGTTCAAATTATAGCCCTTGGGTCAAAATGGCCCTGCCCTGGGGCCCACTGGTTTTATGTTGACTTATATATGGAAAACCTTTAAAAAGCTTCTTATCTGGCACTAGAAGGCCCAGGTCTTTGATATTTGGTATAATGCTTCATCTGGTTGTCCTCTACTATGCTGTGTAAATTAAAGCCCTTGGACCAAAGGTTGCCACGCCTCAGGCCCCACCGGTTTTACATAGCCATATATGGAAAACCTTTAAAATGTTCTTCTAAAAAAAAACAAGGCCCAGGTCTTTGATATTTTGCTAGAAGTTTCATGCGGATGACCTCTACCAAGATTATACAAATCAAAGCCCTGGAGCCAAAAATGGCCCCGCCCCAGGGCCCACTGGTTTCACAGACTTACGTACTGAAAACCTTTAAATACCTTCTCGTCTGAAACCAGAAGGCCCAAGTCTTTGATATTTGGAATGAAACTTCCTCTAGTTGCCCTCTACCACGATTGTCCAAACTATAACCCCAGTGGGTCAAAACTGGACCTGCCTGGAGCCCGCTGGTTTTATATAGGGTTAAGACTGAGCCGATTAATCTCCTTCTGCTGCACCCTCAATGTCCACAAGGTGCCTAGACAGTGACATACAAGTCAGCTCTGTATTGTCAAAGGGAACCACTGACACATAACCATCCTTCCTTTGTCACCATGTGACAGTATTAGTAAAACTAAACTCCGTTCAGAAAATCTGAATCATCGATTTTTTCGTTTCTTCCTTTTAATACTCATTTTAGCCCATACATCTATGTGTGAAAGTTTTAGACCTGACCCTCCGCCGACTTCTCTAACAGGTCATATGCCTCTGCGACAGTCAGGGAAGGCTGTGATTATTTGGAGAAAATTGCAAAACAAAGAAATGAGACCACAGACTAAGTCCATTTGACGATGATTGTCAGGTAAAATAATAAATATTCAAATCCATGTGACGCACTTTATAAATAGATATGCACTTACGACACACCTTACATTCGAATGGCTACATAGAGGCTCACTAGGAACGGGGAGCCACTACCGCAATGTGCTGTCAACAGTGCGCAAAAAGAAATATACCAATATCGGATGTGGTGTCACAGCTAATGATTTTCCATGAAGTGATCGTGCAAATAAAACATAGACGCCCTTGTAATTTACAAGAGCAGTAACCACTTCTATATATGGTTTAAAAGGGTGTGTCCAACCTGTCAGAATGTCTTAGTCTGTGGAAGAAAATTTAGATTTTGCACTTTTCTCCAAATAATCACAGACTTTCCTGGCTATCGCAGAGGCATACGACTTGCTGGAGAAATCGGCGGAGGGTGAGGTCTAAAACTTTCCCATAGTGATGTATGGGCTAAAATGAGTATTAAACGCGAGAATCGAAAAAATCGATGATTCAGATTTTCTGAACGGAGTTTTTTTTTTTTTTTTTTTTTTTTTTTTTGTAATTCATTTCCCTCTGTTGCACTATAGGACCTGCCTGACCCTCGATGCCCACAATGTTCACAATATGTCCAGATAGTGACATACAAGTTAGCTCTGTATTGTCAAAGGGAACCAATGGCTGTCATTTTACGACAATTCTTGCCCCCCCCCCCCCCACACCTCCCAACCCCGCCAATTGTCACAGCGAGGCATTGTAAGTTAGACCATTACGATAACTCACCCGTGTGACAGAGCAGTCACATCTCCAAAACGGCTAGTTTTCTGATGAAAAACCTTGATATTTTTTATACTAATGTTCAAAATATAGGTTGAGGGTACTCGTTAGAACCGCCTCAGTAAGGCGTTTCTAACGAGTACCCACAACCTATGTCGTGGAGCAGAAATAAGAACAACAATGTATGCCCTCGTAAACCCCATGCAGTTTTCTCCATACAAAGGGGGTGGGGGTCATTTAACGGATTTGTTCACGTGATGCTGAGCAAATTCATAACCATTCACTAGGACATGACCCTCAATGTCCGGAAAATGTCCAGGTAGTAACATATAAGTCAGCTCTTTAGAAGGGAACTTTGAAAAGACTTCATCCTCATGCAGAAAGAAACTAATTTTGGAAGGAATGTTCCATGGGTGACCCCCTGACAAAGTTGCTCATAATAGTTTCGCTCCACTGAACATAAAAGCCACCAAACGAAACAATAAGACTTCTAATTACGATAACACACCCATGCGAAATAGTGCATTTTTAACATCCCCAAAATGGCTATGATATTTTTCTTAACAATGATCAAAACATAGGTTGTGGGTGCTTGTTAGGCCCGCCTTAATGAGGCAGTTCTAACGAGTACCCACAACCTATGTCTTTGAGCAGAATTATGAAAAATAATGTATAACCCCCCACCCCCTAACCCCAGTTTGCTCTATATGAAGTGGGGTTTAGAGGGTTCTTCATTTCACGGACTTGTTAACGTGATGTAGTGCTAAATAGGTAGACTGATTTTGAAATAATTTCACAGGAATGTTCCTTTGGTCACTCTCAACCAAAATGGCTCAAACCATCCACTCCACCTTATATTACCTACCACTTTATCTGTACAATAAGGATTAGGTGAGCGTTCCAGGGCCATTATGCCCCTCTTGTTTAATCCAGGTTTCACTGGGTCGACGTACGTCTTTCAAACACTTGACAAAACATAGCAACCAACAAACTTTTAAACTTTTGATCGAAGCCTCAGATAAAAAACCAGTCTGTGTCCCGGAATATTGGTGTTGGAAAGCCATTTGCTACTAGAACGTATAGTGTTGAGTAAACTATTATCCCCACGTGGCTCAAACCATCCACATATGGGGTTTGTCAGGGGGTCAAAATTCAAATTTTACCGAAAATTGTCATATGGAATATCAAATTGAAGGGGGTGATTAGTAGAATACAATACAAGTAAAATTTTGACCCTGGGGTCAGATTGGAGCCCTGGGGGAGGGGTCAAAGAGTCAAAATTTAAGTTTTTTGGAACATAGTCATGTGGCATATCAAATTGAAGGGCATGATTAGTAGAATATAATACAGGTAATATTTTGACCCTGGGGTCAAATTAGGGCCCAGGGTGAGGGGTTTTTGGTACTTGGCCCCTATGTAGAAAGCGTGGGGATTTGCGATGGCGCGCCATCGACAGTATTCTAGTCTTGTTTGCTAGAGACTATGTATGTAATTGTCTCCAGAATTATTCTCATTGACACAAGAAGGGATTCACAACATGTAGCGTCCGATCCTCAATTTTGTTTTTGACATTTCATTTGTCTGCTCCTCGCGTTACTACAATCATATAAAACCATGACTGTTTTAAAAATCAAAAAAGGTAATGAAATGAAATGACCCAATGTAAAAACTTACAGTTTTCTACCATCACCTTCTATTAGTACTTTCAGTACTTTGATTATATTTTATAAGCTATATTAGATATGTCTTCAAATTTAAATTGAATAATTTAGTAACCAGTAATATTATTCTAAATACTGTATTTACTGTAGTAGACGCCGGATAGGTAAGCCCTCGGCTTCTTTAGGCGCATTTGTATATTGTCCAATCCTTTTAGTTGGACCTGCTTGGCTTTGATAACATGCAGCTTCAAACTTGATAGGATGCTTGGACCAATGTTTGTTTAGACGGCTTTTGAACGCGTTTACGGAGGGTGCATTAACTACTGTTTCAAGAAGCTGATTCCATGTATCGTCTTCCGTATAAAGGTCAGGAGTCTTCTTAGACTGTATCGTTGACCTGATATGGGGATGGGACAGCCGTCCTCTTCCAGAAAGGGTTAAAAGCATTAAAAGTCCTCTATGTACAGTTAAAATCATGAAGGTTGGCTGTTTACGGAGCGACGAAGACAGCTGCATCAGTGGCCCGGATGGCAGCTGAGAAATCCTCGAGCGTTGGACAGTCTGTTATAGTAGCCGGCAGTCTGTTCCATTCCTGTATAGTCCTCGGATAGAACGAGTATTTATAGACCGGCTGAGGTGCTGCTGGTTGATATATACGGTTGCCCCCTCTTGTGCGTCTGTCGTTGGTACGCAGTATGGGCCCTGGGTTGATATCTACCAGTCCTCTCTGTATCTTGTACAGCATTGTCAGCCTGTTCTCACGTCGCCTATCAGCAAGAGGAGGCCATCCAAGTTCCCTGACCATACGGGTTACACATCCTGGAGTTCTGTCCCAATAATTGCCAAAACTGTTTGCTCTGACATTTAGTCTACTCCTTTGTTTGTTCAATTTATAAGAGTGACCCCTTGTTGCTCCATATTGTGTTGGCTTGAAAAGTTTATCTTTCTCTACTATATCGATGTTATGGATTAGTTTATATACTTGAATGAGGTCAGCTCGCTCTCTGCGGTATTCCAGTGTAGGTAGTCCTAGTTGTTTTAAACGCTGTGTGTAAACGTGTAAGGCCCTTAAGGGATGGTACTAATCTGGTAGCTCTTCGCTGAACATTTTCAATGATGATACGATCCTTTTGTAAAATGGTGACCAGACCTGGACCAGACTGGGGTTGAATATTCGAGATGGGGGCGGACCAAACTTTTATAGAGGTTCAAAAAGATTTCCTGGTCGAGATATGTAAATGTCCTAAAAATAATACCCAGATTCCTGTTAGCCAAATATATCCAGATTCCTGTAAGCCAAATACCTATGTTATTAATCCATGGATATGTATTAACCTCTCTGTTTTACACCTGTTTTACACTTGTTGTTTTACAGTTGTTGAATTTGATTTTTCTCTCTACAATCTATCTTTAGTTTTGTCGGAAAATAGCTCTTGCAGCTAATGCTATCTGTTGTGAAATATTTCCCACGTGAAATAAAGTTTCTTGTATCTTGTATCTTAAGGTGGCCGACCTTAATTTTTTTCTGAGATACCTGCCCTAGGGAATTTCCTGATATTATAACAAAGTATCCAGCAAGGACTTAACTTTAGATTAAAGTCATAAAAATATCATGTCACCGAGACTGGGAAAGAATGGGGGTCAATCCAAAAGTAACGCCATTTTACACATAGTTTGCATTGATTGTAATGGGAAATCGCTAAAATTTGACACAAATGCGAAAATTAAAGTGACTTCTGCCCTAGAGATTTTGGACTTACTAAGTTAAATTATATATATTCATACGGCATTCAAAAACATGAAATAAAAATGGGGGGTCACCGGCCATATAAGAGAATGAGGGCCGTTTCAAAAGTAAAAATTGCAGGCAAAATACCTTTTTTCGTGAAGAACGCTGACATTAAAATAACTGTTTTGCTAGAAATTATAACTCCACGCAAATAGATGATATTAATGCTTATTATCTGCCGCAATATGATGAAAGAATTCGGTTATAGTGTTATTTCAAGCAAAAAGGGTCGTTTCAAAAGTTATCATAACAGGCAAAACTTATTTTTTTTGAAAACATCACAAAAATTATAGTTGCTTCTGAGCTAAGACATGATAGGTGATGTATCTATATGTAATCCGCAAAACTATGAAATGAAAACACGTTGACAGGTTTCCAATAAGATAATGTGGGTCGTTTCAAAAGTAAACATAAACTGAAACATATGAACATATATACATATATTTTTCAAATTATTATAGGAATTTCTGCTATATAAGTGATATGATCACTAAGAAAGGTACTATATCTAAATATTATTTGCAAAACCTACAACATAAAAACAGTAGGTCGTTCATACAAAATGGGGGTCGTTATAAGAGTAAGCTTTTCATGCAAAATATCTCTTTTTTTGGTCAAATTCTCTTTTTGTTAAGTTAATTGTATACTAAAACAAAGGTGTCACTCAGATAGGGCATGCATCTACATATGATTTGCCAAACAGAAGTAAAAACAATGAATAGGTATCGATGAAATTACCTAACACCTCCCATTCAAGACAACAAAGGGAAAGAAACACCAACATAATACAATTTCGCCTTTCAGTGAGCAAATGGGGCACCAACCTAGCGCAAATCTTTCTCAGCCAGTACTTTGTCAGAATGGTTTGTACACCGCCTTCTGATAAGCCAGTGCATTAAGATGTCTCTTTCAGCAGCGATGGTTGCCATGGTGATGGAGGTCTTTGGCCTACCAACATGGGCATCATCTTTGGTTGATTATTTACCAGCTTTAAAAAGTTTGACCCACCGATAAATTGTGGGCTTTGACTTTATAAGAGGTTCATTTTTGCCACACAATTCATCAACCTATGCCAAGCCTTACACGGCATTTAATTTAGCTGCGAATTTCAGTCTTTCTGTCCATTTTACAATGTAACTCGTTAATTGGCCAGTGTATTTGACTGCATGCATTTAAATTTGATAAATCTAGGTAATTATAAATGCAATTTGCTAGAAATAAACTGTTATCGGTGGCTATTTGAAAGGCTATTCAAATGCAATGATGCGTTATCAGAAATACGTACGATAAAACTAGGGAAATCTATCTAAGCCTGCACAGATAAAGCGGTGCGAGTCGTACCGTCCATGCTTATAAACCATAATGGTTTCGTTGGGCGACAGGGCTTGAGATTTCATTTTATCTCAGTGTCGGGTAAAAGTCCCATGAAATTAGAAGCAATGTTTCCAAAATGACCTGTACAGTGTTGACGGGGACGTTAACCTCAAAACAAACAAACAATACTCAAATACAAGTTGGCTTCTTTAAAAAGAATCCAAAGGAAAGGTCTGCTGCTGTCTAGTCAGCAGAATGAACAGGGCATTATCACAATAGTAATGATAATACTAATAAACATAATAATAATAATAATAATAATAATAATAATAATAATAATAAACGTGCGTAATGTTTGTCTTTTGCAAACATGACCACACCTTAACTATTCGCTTTAGAACCTTAAATCGAGAATGATCAAATATCACTGTCATTTGGTGGATCGCTTTTATTTTTCAATAGCAGTCATACTTAAAACTAAGATGAGAAATTGTAAAGTTGTATAATTTACATTTCCTGTTTGTAAACTTCGTTTAAGCTGAGACCTCAAAACAAATCAGTGGTAGAATTGACAACTACACCAATAGCTGCCATACGTCTTGCCAGCAAAAGGCAAAGACAAAAAATAGAGAAAGTGGCCTAGGGTCATGGATACCATCGGCAGATGCAACCATGTATTGCAAAGCACAATTTGTAAGTTTAAAACCTTGATCTCAATTTCTAAATAGTAAGTTTTTGACCTTGATCTGCTTACAGCAGTATCTTTTCTGCAACCATAAAAGTGTCTACATATCAACCCTGATCGTAGGTTGAAAACCACAACAATACAAAAACTTTAACATGACTATCTCAATCAAAGCTCAAAGTGTGCGATCTTGGCAGCAGAAGTCAAATCAGTGTTACTGTACTTTGTCAGCTGTCAAGTAATACCCCATATCAACTTCCAATAACATAAAAGAAAGAGATCAAATGTTTTACATAGGCAAGTAACATGAATATTACGCAAATTTCTGTCACTGTTACCTTTACATTCTGTGTCAGCTGGAGCAGCAGCCACGTGACTGTAGCTTAGCTATACATTATCTGCTGTTAATTATAATATATCATACACCCCAATCAACACGATGAATGCCAAAACTACACAATGACCTTCAATTTATGCGACCATGACCTTCTGTCAGCAGCAGCAGCAGCCACATAACTGGAACAATACTCTATACGTGTCTATTTAAAAGTAATACACGTTAGGCATTATAAGTTCACACTGCAAAGTTAAAGAAAAAAAAAATCTGGAAATTATCTGTATCGCTATATATTCTAATTACTGGCGCTAGCCAAACCCGGACACTTGACTCAGGAGTGTGACCGACTCATTTTTAAGGCAATGCCAAAGAAACACGATATACAAAATAAAAATGTATTAGACAAATGATTAGCAAGATATTAGAATTAAAGCAAAACTTTGAAGTTAAGTGTTGACGAACGTCCACGCGTTCTCACCAAACAGTCAATATGTGACTTTTTGTAGACAGAACAGATCGATATGTGTC